>JANPWX010000028.1:980025-1139376 GCA_024734555.1 Trochalopteron elliotii | reverse complement strand
CTTTGCTTTGCTTTGCTTTGCTTTGCTTTGCTTTGCTTTGCTTTGCTTTGCTTGTGTGCGCGGCTTTTGCTTTCCGTATGGAACTGTCTTTATTTCAGCCAGTGAGTTTTCTGCCTTTCACGCTTCCGATTCTCCCCCGATCCCGCGGGTTGGGAAGGCGGCCGTGTGGGGGGGGGCTTGGCCGCCGGCTGGGGTTGAACCAGGACACCCAGACAATACGGGGTGTATCTGTGATAAATAACATAAATAATGAACGTAGCACTGCCCACGCACATCAGCACGGGACTCCAGCCCGTCCTCTTTCCCATCCCTGAGCCCGGCAGGGCCCGCAAGGCTCTGCCTGACCACCCCTGCCCGGTGCGGGGTGTGAGGGCCCGGCTGCTGAGCGCTTTGTGTCCAGCCGTGTTTAACCAAATTCTGCCCTTAAAGAATCGTGGGGCGTCCTTGTGGTGCTGAACAATGTGTTAAACCCCGGGGTTTGACTCCAACACTCTCGTTTCAGGCGTGCGTGGAGGGCCGTGCAATGGCTGTCACGGTAAAAGAGTGCCTGGAGCTCCAGCTGCTGGAAGTGGAAATGCTCCTTTCGATGTTTCCCAAAAGAGGGGAATTCAGTCTGGATGCCGATGCCGTGCCCAGCATCCAGCGCTACCTGCGGAATGCTGACGGAGCCCTGCCCCCGCAGCTGGAATATCGCGTTGCTCTCGATGTAGGGGAGGAGAAGGTGAGAGCTGCCAAGGAGACTTGGTCATGGGTGGTGCTGTCTTTGCTCCTGCACACACGTGAAAACTCTGCTTGGAAAGAAGCAGGTAAAAAAGCCACTGCATGTTTGTTTGCTGTTTGAAAAGTGAAGAGTAACAGAAAATCTCGGCTGCTGCTAACATCTGCGTTAGAAATACAATAATGTAAAAATAGTCCCAAATGGCAGAATGCAATTATGAGGAGGCACAAGAACACAAAACCAAAACCAGCCTATGAGCAGAGAAACCAAATGTGCAGTATAAGGAGTTACAACAGTTTAACTGATTGAAGAAATAGATTGAACTAATCGATGTAAATACTTGCACAGAGAACACAGGTCTGAGTGCATACTAATGCAGTGACTAGAAATAGAGAACAGACTAACTCAGCCTAAAAGCCATTTTCCATGGAATGAAGGTAATCAAACATTAGAACAATTTACTGGGTAATGAGATGGCCTCATGATTTTTTTGAAACTTTAGGTACAAGCTGAGGTATCTTTTTAAAATGCACCCTTTCACCAGCCTTCAGAGAGCTGTTTTATGAACCATGTAGGGAGGCCTTGTGTAGGAGTAGTGGGTTTTTTCCCATGGCAGACTGTCAAGGAACTTGGAAAGATAATTAGTCATTTCATGATTCACTTCTCTCTGCAGGACTAATCATATGATTGTAGACTGTAGTGAGTACCTCCTAATAGTCGACAGGAGCTTGAAGCACTGAGGACACATAAATCCTTTCCTGCTCTTGGACTAGAGGGAGGGTTCAGCTGCCAAAGAACTGTGGTGCTCCGTTTGAAAGCAGAGTAGGAATAATCAAGAGAAATTCAACAGCCCAATGTTCATAAGAGATCAGATAAGATAATCTAGAGGTCTCCCTGACCTGAAACATCCATCAGTCTTTTCATCCCCTATAATCCTGATTCCTCTTTACAGTGAGTACTTGCTTAAAATAATGGTAATGCACAGAATCATGGAATGGTTTGGGTTGGGAGCAACCTTTAAGATAAGTATTTCCAACACTCCTGCCATGTGTCTCTATATATAGTAGGTACAATCACAAACACCATTTCATGTAACTTGGCCGCTTTTTCCAGCAGCTGGGCTGAGTTTATTAGTCATGTGCATTTGGTAAGGGATGAGATTCTCAAAGTCCTTGACTCCCAACAGTTCATTGCTGTAGCAACACTGAGCTAGAAATATCCCTCGAGGGTAACTGTACCTTCTCTCAAGCCATTGCATTAGTTCTGTGAGCAGCACAAAAGCTGCCTGGATAACATGGGAAAGTGTTGTGAAAGTGACAGCAGGATGCAACAGAAGAAAAAGAACAGACAAAAGAATGGGTTATTGGGATAAAAGGGAAGTGGAAATAACTCCAGTCAGTAGGATGCTGCAGTCTTGATTACATCTCCTCATAATCTGCCTCTGAGAGGGAAGAAGAATCTAGCCTGTCTTCAGTAGCTGCAGAATTCATTTTCTCTGTGTGTTTGTGTGTCTCTTCTGTTTTTAAGGTAAAGGTGGAATTGCAGGTTCTCCTTCCTCATATGTACCCTCAGGTGGCTCCTCAGCTCTTCGCCAGATCAGATGCTCTGCACAGGCAGCAACAGTTGCAGCTCAATACCCGTCTGGCCTCTCACATCAGCTCTCTGGACTCAGGAGAGCTGTGTGTGTGTGAGGCTGTGCAGTGGGTGAAGGACAACAGCCTGCCTTTCCTGGACAGCAGTAAGGCCTTGTCCCAGTGCGCTTCTGAAGAAGTCGGGGTTAAGGAAATGCTGCATCGCATGTGGATCTACAGCCATCACATATACAGGCAGGAGCTGAGGAAAAAGATCTTTGACTCTGCAAAGAAGTTAAATCTGACTGGCTTCTGCCTAACTGGGAAACCTGGTGTCATCTGTGTGGAGGGACTCCGAGAAAACTGTGACGAGTTCTGGCGTGTTATTAGATATCCCAGCTGGAAGCATATTTCATGCAAGCACGTGGAGAATATAGAAACGGAGGGAAGCATTGATAAGCTTCGTCTCTTTCACAGTTTTGAAGACCTGCAGTTTCAGGCACATGGTGATTATGGCCTGAGGAATGACTATCACATGGATCTTGGCCAGTTTCTAGAATTCCTGAAACAGCATCAAAGTGGACACATTTTTCAGATTTTATTTGGTGTTGAAGGCAAACTTTCAGACAATTGAGAGAAACTGTTTATAAAGAGTTCTAATTCTGGAGAGCAAGAGGTGTTGCTAACACTGAAATATTTTGCCTTACAGCTACTGTGAAAAGGGAAACTTTTAACATCTGAGGTGAATGGTTCAAGTGGGTAATCTCAGTTTTCGTGCTGAACTGCCATGTATTTTTGAGACATGTTCACTGATTTTCTAAGACTCTGAAACTGGCATTTGTCTCTGTGAGCCATGCCTCAAAGCACTTGAAAGGTCATAAACATTCCACAATGTTTATGTATAATGTATACGTAATAATATGTATATACATAATAATTATGTATACATTCCACAATGTATAACTCCATAAGGAATTATACACTTCTGTCTCCTCATCTGTACTGTGCTGTGTGAATTGCTTCCCATCTCATCTAAACCAACTCTCTTTCAGTTTAAAAATACTCTTTCAGTATTCCCCCCTTGTGTCGCTATATACACTTGTAAAAAAGTCCCTTTCCAGCCTTCTTGTAGGTTCCCTTCAGCTACTGGAAAGTGCTATAAGGTCTTGCCAAAGCCTTCTCTTCTCCAGGCTGAACAATCCCAATTCTCTCACTTGTCATAGGAGAGGTGCTTCAGCCCTCTGATGATTTTTTGTGGCCCTCCTCTGGACTTCCATGTTCCTTTTATGTTCATATCTCAGAGGTGGATGCAATGCTCCGTTTAAGGTCTCACAAAAGGGGAGAAGAAGGTGAAAATCACCTCCCTCAGCCTGCTGGTCATGCTGCTTTTGATGCAGCCTAGGATACAATTGGCTTTCTTAGCTTCAAGTGCCCATCACTGGCTCATGTTGAGCTTCTTGTCTACCAGTACCAAGTTCCTCTCCTCAGGGCTGCTCTCAGTCCATTTTCCACCCCCTCTGTGTTTGTGCTTGGGATTGCCCCGACCCACGGGCAGGACCTTGCACTTGGCCTTGAACACCATGAGGCTTGCACAGACCCACCTCTCCAGGTCCCTCTGGATAACAGCCCTTCCCTCCAGTGTGCTGACTGCTCCAAGTAGCCTGGTGCCATCAGAAAACCTCCTGAGGGTGCAGTCAGTCAGTGCCACTGTCCGTGTCACCAACAACAGGTTAATACCAACCCCTGAGGAATGTCACTCTCACTGGTCTCCACTTGGACATCGAGCCATTGACTGCCACTCTTTGCAACCAACCACCTTCACCCACCAAGTGGTTCATCCATCAGAGCCATGTCTCCAGTGTAGAGACAAGGATGTCATACAGCCAAATGTCTGTCTGGTTATGTTAATAACTATTTTCCATCTGGTCAATTCATGGCATTTTATGTTTCACTGTTAGGCCAAACACTTTGGAAATGAAAATGAGTCAGATGAAACAAAGTTTAGTGTTCCCCCTACATAACATAGGAAATACATGTAAAATACAGAAAATAGGAAAAAGCATATATATATATATACATATATATATACATATATATATATATATATATATACATATATATATATATATATAAATATTACATAAAAATACAAATAACTTGAAGAATCCTTTCTATGTCACATTAGTATGGGAGAGAATTTTCCAGCAGCTTGTAAGAGGCAATGCTGTTAATGGTTCATGAGGCAGCGTTTGCCTGCAGGGGAAGCGTGCTGAGCGTGGATGTGGACAGTGAGTGTTCCAGTTTGTAATGCATGATGATATTTAAAGGTCATCAGTATAATATGGAGTTGAAGAACACTACTGAAAAGTCCCCAGCAGCTGTGCCTTGAAGGACCAGCAGCCCACCACCTCCCACTCTGTGCCTGAGTGCCTTAATGTGGAAATGGGTACCAAGCAATAGAAGCAGACTGACTGCTGGCTGCAGAGGTCTGCCTGATCCACTCCAACACCCAGGCACTCAACAGCAGCTGTTCAAAGACTGTATTTCAGCACACTCAGCTGATGACAACATAAATAACAGGTATTATTTTATTTCAAATGAAACATGAGGAAATGTTTTAATACCAATCTCACAATAGCAATACATTGAAATGCAGAGGATGGCATTGAAATGCAGAGTGTTTCTGGTTGCTCAGAATATGATTAATGTCTTAGTGTACTGTTTGTGTGATCATAACTTCTGCCTAAAGCACAGTGAGGCAAAAATGTTGACATGTTCCCATTAGGCAGTAAGGGAGAAAGTATCTCTCTTTTCTGAATTTGGGACCTGTAATCTGCAGCTGTGACAGAGCTAGACAAAATTAATATTTGGTTTTCTAGAGATAATCACTCTAGTAAAGATTAGAGAGAAACAGATGATAGAAAAAATATTCAAGTAACCTTTGTTTCCAGAACCATCCACAAAAAATATTACATTTTTCTTGGAGTGGTAATTGTTTAACAACTTAAAATTCCTCGAAGTCTATTCCTGGCATTTTGATACTCCCTTTTTCTCAAGAACATGGAGTTCAAGAAATTAGGCCAAACATTTGCAATGGATCAGAACAGTGGCTGTCTTGGTGGGGGAATGAAATCTTTGATCTTATACAGGACATTACGTAAGCTTATCTTAAATTTTAATAATGTTAAATGTGACTGTTAGTAAATTTAAAATATTCTAATTAGATGTGAACGAAAGGTTCTGCAGGTTTGGTTCTTTTAGAAAATTTTCATTTCATAACTCCACACAAGAGTGACCAGTAAGGATTTTCTCTGGAATAAAATATTCTAACCTTATGGTTGTTTAAAGTTTGGGCTTTTTTTTTAAATAATAGGTTATTATGCAGATTTCACTGTGACTATAATGGATAAAACATCAAATACGTTTTTTAAGTGTCCACTTATCTGCTTAAGTTCCCATTGATGTTTGTGACAAAACTCTGACTCAAGATACAACCACTTTTTTCAAAAAGATCTGTCAAACTGTAGTGTAGGACATCTCAATTAAAACAACAATCAAAATAACCAAACACAAATATATTTCTCAGATTAATTTTTATTTTCTGATGTATAATTGACAGTTTCTCAATCTGAGTTTCTAACCAACTACTATGAATTAGAAAAAATTTTCTGCACCTTAAAAAATTAGCTATTCTTAGGCTTCCTAGGCAGAAATAACCTTAATATTTTAATGCTTTTTAACTGTAGCTGATTTGTTCATTCTTCATTGAATATTTACAGTTTGACTTTCATGGCCTCCTCGGGCCAGGTGTAGGAGTCAGCCACAAAGCTGTTGTAGTCAGTGCTGTACACCTGAGAGCGGATGAAGGCTTCGAGGTCCTTGGGCTGAGGGTAGGTGGAGGCAGTGTTTTTCCTGTAGGCTTCTTCTGCAATCTGGAAAGATGCATTAAAGTCCTAATTAGTGCTGATAAACTATCTGAGTACACTTAGTAGGATTTAAAAGTAGGACTTAGTTCAAAATCAAGATGAGACTTCACCCTCTCTGGTGCTGGCAGTCACCTGTGCTCACACTGGATCCAGGTGAGTACCCTGTGAGTAAGACTACAACAGGATGATGTTTAAGTGGCTCTGACTTGGCCTACTTTTGAACAGGATTACATGTTCAGACTGTTACAAATACAGTGCTCCTCTTTGCACAGGAGTGTCTCAGCTTTTACTGTGCAGTGGTGGATAAAATATTCCACAAGCCCCAAGCACTGAGATACAATTTCTGAAAATCGCCTCCCTCAGCACCTCCTTTTCTCCCATCACTTTATCCTGGTTTACCATCTTCCCAAAGCACTGTAAGAAAACTGTGATTTGCTCAAAGCTTCCATGCTCCTTGGATATTATAGAAGTTTATTATTTGTCACAGCTTGATAATATACTTCAAAAAAAGTAAACTCAAGGGAAAAAATAATCCTACACAGTTCACAGGATGGCTGGGGGAAATACAAATATTTGCTCACTCTTTCCTCACCCAGACCACACCTAAGTGAATCAATTATGCATCACAAATACAGCTGCAACAAAAATTAAGTTTAGACGGGGTTGGAGCTCTCTCAACACATCAAAGTAGCCTCTCACATCTGAAGACCACCTGCTTGAGAAACAAATACCCTCAGACTGGACATTCATCTGTGAAACAAAGTCTGGCAGACAGGTTTTATGCAATAGCACTGTGAAAAGATCTGCTTGAAACTATTTGGCAAATACTCTAATGCTCCTCCTTTGAATAAAAGGGAGACATTCTTCTGCCTGCTTTCCTTAGCTCTCCTAAGCCAGTTTGACTTTGTCTGAGGAATTTAAGTAATATTTTCACATCTACAAAACAGAGTTACTACTTGCCTAAGAAGACAAGTACTTTGAGAAGGATTTTTCTTAAATATTCAGAATGAGTGAAGCTGTGGAAACTGTTTCAAGTATGAGGGCTCCTTGTTCTTCTTTCAGAAGCATATGAAGTGGAATTACAGTAAGGTGACAAAGAGAGAAAACAATAATTGTAGAAAAGGTCACAGAAAAAAAGGAAGAAGTTGAAACTGATAAACATGCAGGGCTGAAAGCCCATCTGCTGTGCAGCTGGCATGACTGGTGAACAGCAGAATCTGTGCTCTACAGATGTACACACTTGCAGTAATTCCACAGCTCTGCTTGTATTTGATTACCTTTACATTTATGAATTTAGAACTTAATTTTGAAACTGCTATGTGTCCAATATTGATTGACATAAACCAACTTGTGTGAAGGTGTGTTAGGTGATAAAATCAAACTATGTAGACCTGGTGGGAGCACAAAAATGGACAAAAAAAGCCCCAAAAGGCTGAAATGCCTTACCCTCACAGCGATCTTCAGTGACACGTCCTGAATGGTGACTAAAGGAGGGTAGAGGCGACCTTCCCGTAAATTCTCTTCTGTAACTTGCTGGGCTATCACCTGAAATAACACAAACATGTTTAACTTGACATGCAGATGCAGCTGTAGCTTGATTAGACAGTGATATTGTCTTCAGCAAAGAAATTTTTCTGCTTTGGCAAATTACACAGATACTGCTTAATCCACCTAGAGAGCATTTTTGAGAACCACCTTTGTCATTATGAGAAGCTACACAAGAATTAGAAATGTAGGGAGTTATGCCTTTTTCTCACTCAGATAATAAAAGTTTCTTAAGTAAGAAAGTCTTTCTTGAGTAAGTCTATGGCACACATAAACTAGCAAATAGTTGTGAGATATAAATTCCAGCCAACAATTGCAGTTGGGTCAAAGACTTCAACATAAAGAAGCACCTGTCATTCTGACAGATGTCACATTAAACTGTGCAGGGAACAGAACTGAAACCCGTAAGTGTAAAATGCTCTGAATGAAATTACTGGCAGCTGGTAATTCTGCTACCATTAGCTACAATTTGTTTGTCTTTTGGGGACTTGAAACAGCCTTTCAGGTTGATCCAGATGTGGACAGAAGGAAAAGTCTGCTCTGGATAACATCGGGTGGAGCCATGTATGACACACCAAGAGGTTCTGAAAACCTTGGAAAGTCCAGGAAACACTGAGACTTGCAACTAATAACAAAGCCCAAAGAGAAAGCAAGAAGTGTACTTTTGAGGGAATATTCTAGGAAAATACTTGAAACAAAGCACAAAAAAAACCTTCCTACAGCTCCTGTTGCATTTGGGTAATGGGACCCTGTATATATGCTTGTAAACATCTAGGACTGCATCAGAACAGGTGTCTGGATGCATCCCTTCCAGCAGAAGTAGGTAAATAGTTTGAACTAAAGTAATTCCAGGTTCAAAAGAAGTCAATGTTCTCTTGAGCAGTCTAACCAGAACGTTGGTAGCTGCCCTAAGTTTTTCCATTTGGAGTTAAAATGCTGACAAGAGCAATAGGCTCTTGAGTGTAACAAAGAAAAAGTATTTGTTTACATTTAAACCTTATCTTGAGAAATACAGCAGAGAAAAACCCTCTAGGGGGAGCTAAGAGAATGTAAAATCAAGTTACTGCTCTCCATAACAGCAACCAGGTTATTTTCAAAAGGATACAGAGCCCTTTGATGTGCATCTGAATGTAAGGAGGCACTTACAACATGAGGTCCCTGATGTTAACAGCTTAAGAGGGCTCTGCAGGAAAGATGAAAGCTGGAGAATCTACAGCAAGTTGCTCTTACTGCAATGCATCACTGAAAATTAAAAATTCAGGAGTGAAGTACTTCTCTTTTGTGATTCTGTTTTTGATAGAAAGCAAGCTACAAAATATTTGGGCAGTGCTCAAAGTGGGAGAGGTAGCAAGATCAACTGTATAGATGCCATGCTGTTCCTTCAGACATACTCCTGTAACAGCAGTGAAAACTATGCAAAAACACAAACCCAGGCATTTCCAAAGAGAACAACACCCTCTTCATGTGGTGTTTGAAAAACACTCCTTGAGAACATCAGATCAGTGGCAGGGGAAAAAATGATGAATTTGGGATTGCTGAGAAAATAAAAGATGTCACAGAAAACATAATTGTGCCAATGTATATATCAAAATGTAACATCACTTTGAGCAGGGTGTGGTTTTTCTCCACATACTTCAAACAAGAATGGGGTAGAATCATAAGGCGTTATAGAGAAGAAAAAAGATAATCAAAATTTTTTTTTTGATCAAGGAGACAAAAAATAATAAAATAGACTTGGGAGAAAAAGAGAAGACTAAAAAGAAATGCAAAAGACAACTGAAGGTGAACATTTTTTATGATCCTGTAGGGAAACCAAATCATTAAACAGCAGAAAATTGTGAGTTTCTTTTTCCACAGGACTCATAATTAAATGGTGACACTAATTGCCAAAAAATGTTCAAATGTATAAACGTGTTTAAAAAGCCACTAGGCTCATTTATGAAGGAAAAATCCATACAGAGATAAAACATCCAGCACAGGAAGTCTATACAGTAAATGTTGCCAGAATCTGAGAAGCCACCTTAGCAGAAGGATCATTTTGCATTTCTCTTATTTATCCTCTTTTACTCAGCTTCTGTTAGTGATTGCTTTCACAGGAAGATACCAAACTGTTTGGACCCTAGGTCCAACCCAGTATGGCTATTTTCATGTTTTAAATATTAATTAATTCAAGTTTTTAATAGAAAAAATAGCAAAGTGTTATTGCAGAACCTAAGTGAAAGGCAACCAAGACAAAATGGCATAAAGCAAGTGGGTGCATCTTGGTTTTTGGAGGACATATTCTCCATAATGAAAAGATTTTGTAGGATTATTTTTGAACTAAACTGCAGGTCACACATGCAAGAATATTTCATTAGTTCATAATTCTCTGCCTCTTTTATTGTGTTTGGTGGGACTTAAAAGAATAGGCAACTCCCTTGTCATCACAGAACAACTGCCCACAGTTAAGAGGTATTACAGCTTACGTAGATTTATCATCCAAAGTCACACTCTATTTTACTTGGCAGGAAGAAAAGAACATTGAAAGCAAAATCTGTTCTAGTTATAATAACTACTTACTTATCAATCAGATTTAATTGGAGAGGTGGCAAAGCAAGAAGCAGGAGGTGCAGGCATGTAGCTTGGGCTGCTTATTTTTAAAATTTCTTTTTTTCAGGTAAGCTACCTTGGCAATCTGAGAAGGTCCCTCTACCCAAAATGCATGGGTTTGGTTCTCTAAATTTTGCAGCCTCTTGGATGCTTCCATTTCAAATGAAGAATATTGAGCACTATTCTAAAACCCCCATGAAACTATTCTGATCTTACCCTTCCATTAAAAAAGCTAAGAATGTAAAACAAAAAGAGCACATTTGCTTTTGCTTTGCAGTGTAATTATTCAGCTAAGGGCCTACACAGCCCTGCCAGCCTTCACACCCTGGACACCTCTTCTGGCAGACTCCTCTGGCACCCATCAGCTCAGCTCACCCAAGCCCCACAGCACCTCACATCTAATAGACCAGATGTAAAAGCCCTGAGCTGGGAGCAGTAAGGGGAGCAGCTACCCAGGGATCCTACCACCAACAGAATTTTCTATGCAAGACAAAAACCACATTTTTATATGTCAAACTTTTCTAGAGCATTTACTAGGGGAAGGCAACTGTATAGCAAAACCTGTACCAAAGAGTCAGGAAAGAATCTCTGCCTCAAGTGGGAATTTAAAAGCTTCCTCACAATTTCTGATACTGTTTTACTTCCCTGTTAAATTTCTTTGTTCAAAACTGATTTTTTTTCTGACTTCATAGACTGTCACATGAAACACAGTTCAATCCACACACATGTGCCACCCTTTGTCATCAGCTCTCAATATATAGGAACCATTTCACACAAACCAAAATGAAGCAACTCCTACAATGAAGTAAAGCGACTCTAACACAGCAGTTTAGACCAGGAAGTGAAGATCACCATATCCAACTGAAATTACAGGGAAGGATTTAAAGGGAAGATATAATTATCTAAAGGCTTAGGAGATGGATCATTGCCCTTCCATGATGGTTCAAGCCAGTGGAGACAGGCTTTTTACTAATTTCAAAGATGGAAATTGTGAATGTCTTTCTTACAGATGGCAGGCTGTCAGCAAACCTCTTTAAAGATGCCATAGCATACATCTTAAAAAACCTCTGGAAGTCCAACAAAGACAGCATGCAAGTGCCCACCCCTTAAGAAAGCTTTGTATGGCATACTGCCTGTCATAGAAGCACACAGCCTATTAGCTGCCCTTGAGTGATAGCCAAGGACCACTTTCTTCCCTTTAAACCATGAAGAGAACAGAAGGAACAAGAATCTGGAATGAAATATTCCTTAGAGAAGCTGCAGGAGCTGAATAATGCATTCACACTCTTTTCCTCCTCTTCTTTACTGTTCCATAATTCTAATGTTCCAACTTATAGCTTGGAGGCCTCCTTGGTGCACTGCCTTCATTACCCATGTATTCCCAAGTGTGCTTATAGAGCTTCTTGGAAGAGTAGGACACTGCACTTTGATGAAGTGCTGTGGATTGTAACTGGTATGAACTGGACTGGGCAGAAATTCCCCCTGAAGTGAGCCTGGGTCAGCTGGAGTTAACATGGTAAACTGAGGGTAGCCTTCTTCCTTATTTCTATACCCTTTAAAAAAAACCCAAAGTATCAGGCTTTCAATTGCTTTGCATGGACATGGTCAGACCAACATGCATTGCCCAAGCCTTTCTAATTCAAATTCAAATATTTTTTTCTAAGCAAAACACACACATGTGAATCACCCCAAAGCTACTAACATCAATAATAGCAATTCCTTTCAATCTAAAATCAAACCTATGTGCTTGTGCATGCAAACTGTACATATGTGCATGTACATAAGACAGTACTGAAATCTTCCTTTTTTTTTCTTTCTCAACAGAAGGTAAAGTTTATGTCAGGTGACCCTAGGCCAAGTGTTAACTTTCTAAAAATTACTTGTTCAAATACAATTTATAAAGAACAATACACCTTGCAAATAAAGGCCTTACACAGAAAGCAGTATTTTTCCCATTTTAAAGTTTAGCTCTTCCTGTTTAATTGCTCATTACTACAAAGTCACTAAATTAGGGCATTTAAATAGTTTTGAATATAGTACCTCAGCAGTCGTGAGGAACACATCCTCATCAATGTGTCTCATTCCACATGAAATAACACCAAGGGCAACTCCTGGGAACACATAGGAATTGTTACCCTGTCCAGGATAGAGAGTTTGTCCACTTGGAAGAGTGACAGGATCAAAAGGACTTCCACTTGCAAAAATCCCACGTCCCTAAATTGTAAGAAGAAAAAGAAAGCACATTAATTGAGAGATTGCTGTTGAAATATTTCTCCCATCCTTTTAACTATCCACCCCTGTGGAAGCTGGGTTGCATCTATTTAGCATCTCTTCTGAGAGGGTGTTAGAGCTATTTGCCTGACTATGTTTCAGGAACATCAGAATGCTGATCCTGGAGATCACTGGTGATTCTCTGTGGCTGTCTAACCCTATCTGTACAATTCAGAAGGAGGGAAACTGAAGCCAGCACTCATTATCCACTTTGTGCATCCATGCCAGAAGCAGCTCCATGGGAAGTACAAAGCTGTAAAACCCAAAGTGGGCAATACTACTATGGTAGCAACAGATGATGCCACTGGATTCTTTTCCCAATAGCAAAGCATGCAAAAAAAGACACTAAGGCAACTAAATGTCACACTTTTGGATGAGATGATTTCTGAGGAGCTGTGGGCAGGCAGAGTTCTCTTTCCTTCCCAATCCCCCACTTCAGGCCCTTGAGCCCATTCCACAGCTCAAAAGAATGACAGAGGTGCAGGCTCTGTCCCAGGAACATCATCTTACAGAGGAACAGCAAAAGTCAGTGTGGAATCTCCTCTCCCAGAACCTTGGGGCCCCCTCTTTGTACTGAGTAGGGTGAGGGCACCAACTCAGGCACCTGCCAGTACTGATAAACATTAGAATGTTTCCCAGCAGAATTTTGGGTAATGCCAGGTAGGACTGTAGCTGGCAGGGCCCAGACTGGTGCAGGTAGGCAGTAGGGAAGAGCCAGCCTCTTTGGGGGAATTAAGGGAATTTAGCTATATGTGTACAAGTTACACCCTAACACTTATCCTGAGGACAAGAGATCTGCTCTAACTCAGTTTAGGTTGCAATTCCTGTGGGAGTGGCACTGCACAGCCTCAGTGTCTGCAGCCCAAAGGGCCCTGGCTCCTGCCTCTCTGGGGGGGAGCACCCTCAAATTTAAGCAGTGAATTTAGGTGGGGAAGAAAAGCCAGCTTTATTTATGCTAGCACTGCTAAAGTGATAAATATCACTGTTACATACTTCAGAGGCACTTTGTATCAGAAATATCTCTGCCTGTTTTAGAGAACTGGAAACTGAAATGCAGTATAATGCATTTTAAAATAGGCCACTGTTGCTATTCAACTCTTCACAGAAGAATATTCTGTTTTGTTTGGTGTCATGCACTATAATCCTGGCCTGCTTATTATATGTTTTGGTGACAGGTCAAATACTTCAGAGTGTCTTTTGCTCTGTTAGCAGCATGTGGTTATCCACTACAACCAACCCTTCGTGTAGGTTGTTTCCCTGGCTCCTGCACTGTGCTATAATTACATCCGTGCTGTGGAGAATGGACATGCTAAATTTGTCTTTTAAACACTGAGGAACTGTCATTCAAAATGCCCTGTATTTGACAAGAAATCCAAATACATCTGCTCTGAAACACATACAGTCAGGTACATATACATTTCAAATTCTAGGCTAAATTACAGGATAATGTGTTTATCAGTATTTCTATAATAAATAAGCAAGCACAGTTCTCTTCATTTTAACCTATGTTTATGTAACAGAAAACTTTGTAAAAAGAGTCAAATACCCCAATTCTTAATACAGAATGATTTTAAAGATTTTGTTTCATGTATTGATATATTTTCTTACCCTAAAGAGTATTTATGAAATCTCAAATGAAAAGCATGCCACTCTGTGTATATATTACACAAAATGGGACAGTTCAAAAACAGACATAATGCTTTAATGATTGATGGTGACTGATGCTTTGGTTATAATAAAGACTGTGATTGTTGCCTACACCAATAAAAGCTATGAAATGTTTTTATGAGAGTGCAAGCTTAAGTGAAGTCAGTGAAATTGTCTTGATAAAACCTGAAAAATCTGTTACTTAATTTAACTCATTTTATCTATGTACAGAGTAATGATTAGTATCTGCTACTCCACACTCTGTCCTCCTCCCTTTTAAAATTTAATTTCAGATTTACTTTTCATGACTTAGACTGGAAAGATGTTAATCTTTGGTTACCTCTGTGTATTTGTAGCACTGCTCAGCAGTGCATTCTGCTTTGCTGGTGGGATTGCTGAGAGCAAAAATTATAGGACGTTTGTTTAGAGCAGCCATATCCTGAAGAATTTTTGGAGTAAAAGCACCACCAATTGCAGCAACTCCTAAGGAAGAAAAACACACACATAACAAGCAGACAAATTAAATTAGTTCAAGGTAAGACATGCCCATCACTTGTAAAGAACACAGCTCCTTTTTCTGTCCCTCTCCCTCTTTAAAATGGAGTTCAACCTTTTTCCTAACATGTAGTTGAAATAAAGTTTTACATAAAAGATTTTGCAATCGTGAAACTATGTGGTGTAAGCATAGTCAAATAGGTAGCTTTTAAAATGTAGGATAATTATCACTGTGGTATTTCAGTTTTCTAGCATCTGATGAATGACTTTACTAGCCAGATACATTAATCTTCAAGTCTTACTTATTTCAAAAAAGACCAAGACCAAACTATACAGAGCTGAGCAATCCATTATTGAGATCACAATCCTTCAGCTTTTACAAAAGAAAAAGTCTTAGTAAAATCTGCATTTTGGTCTGCATAATGGACTGCTGGCTAAGGACTTAAAAGTGAGCAAAAAGAAGACTCAGATACAGCACCCTCATGAGCTTAGCTCAGTTTTCTCAACTCAGAGTTTGAGGTTATTTGTATTACACCTTCCACACTACACCAAAAGTCATTTAGGAAGGTGGCAAGGTCCTCCATCAGATGTTTAAATTCAGTCAGATTCTTTCCCCTCTAAAATGGATGGCTCAGAACGAAAACAGTGTTACATGCTTGGATAGTTACTATTTTTCAGTTGCTTAATAGAGTCCATTATGCACCCAGTGTTTTCTGAAAACACACAAAGGTAAACTCTGTTCAGAGGAACTTGATCTTCTCTTCAGACAAAGCCACATCCCCATTTTTTTTTCAAGAAAGAATAAGGTCATTGCTTTAAAGTCAAAGAAATTACCTATTAGCACAGTTGGTTTTATATCTTTAACAATATCTTCTAGATTTTTCATTTCTCCATGTTCATGGGCAAAACGCTGTTTCTCATGTGTTAATGAGGCACGCCCCTGAGTACAGAACAAAAAGAAAAAATATATTAAAGTTTAATGAAACATAATATCCTGGCATAATCAGTTTACAAAGTAGTTTAGCACACCCTATTTTAACTTCTACTTTTGCATCTATCATATCAGACAAAGTTACACTGTACAGCTAACATGCTTAGGATAATTTAGGACTAATCTATTTCTCTAAGCAGTCAATAAATTCAGTAATTGTACTTTAAAATGAAAATAGCTGTAGAACACCGCAGTATTAACATCTATTTGAGCAATTATATGATATTTGTAACTTAGCTTCTCCTAGCTTTTTCAGCTTTGCTCTTGTCTAGAAGTATGGAGACTATACAGTGTGAGTATTTAGACTATAGTGGAGCCTACATTTTTCTTCACATTTTTCATATTTAAGTCATTCATTATTAAGGATGGAACCAAACCAATTCTAACCAGATGTCTGCTGCACCATTTCTGCATTAACAAAGTTGACTCAGCTGTGAAAAAACCTTCTCCCTGATCTCTACTGGCAATTTCCACCCAGCAATGCCCAACAGGGTTTCCAAATGGAATATGACAGATGCAGGAGAGAGGACTATAGATTATCACTGACATTGACTTGGGCTGCAAAGTGGGTTTGAGCTCAGTGTAACATGGAGTGTGAGACGAGAATAGCCAGAGTTTGTGAAAATTCTGTTAGTTGTCTAAATATGCAGAGCTTTGTCTGTACACAGACACCTGAAAGCTTCAGAGAGAAGTTTAAAACAAGCACACCTCCACCCCTCGTTTTAGTCTTGTGCCTGCAGAAAATATCACTGCAAAGGCACTTTTCAAAAACAAGTCTAGAAGATGGTTCCAGCTCTTCAAACATCTTAAAATTTCAGACAGAAAGATGCAGATAAAGCAGATGTATAGAAAAGTACATGAGGAAAATTGAATGCTGAATGTCATTCTGACCAAATGGCCAGAACAGATATGTATATCTCCCCAGCCACACCTTTTACAATTGATAAAATGAAAGTTTCCTTAATCTTAGTGAGATTATTAAGGCTACACGCAATTATCAGAACAGAATTCATTCCATGATTCCACCAAAGTCTATGAATTTGAAAAATTTGGCTCAATTTAGGCCTGCATACACCATCAGACATAAGCCATGATTAGTTTTTATAACGAAACTGAGAAAGCTGATGCTTCATTTCAGTCCACAGTTCTGCAGTGTGGCAGCATGTGGTGGTGCCAGTCCCATCACCAAAGCTCCTCTGCTGGTCCTGGCTCAGCCACTGCCAGAGCTGGTGGGCAGAAGAAAAGGCTGTTTCTCATTTCCATCTGCAAGGAAAGTGCTTCCATCCCAAGGGTGCCACAGGAAGCTGTCATGTGGTCAGGGCTGACTGAGCTGCTTTGCCCCACAGCATGCCAGTTGGTTTTGGCTCACCCATGATTACAGGGCATTTCCACAGATCTCTCTTTTCTACACATTTTTATGTCTGGATGGGCTTATGCAGGTCTTAAGTGTTCTCCTAGAGTGATCAGCCCAGAAATACTGAGACAGGGGGACTTCATTTCCTTTGTGGATAAAACGTGGAATTGTCAGCCCTGAGGGAATGCCACAGTATTGTAATTTTTGGCACATTCATGCTTGAATCATTCCACCACCATATGCATTTTGCAGTCTGCCATTTCCCAGCATCCCAGCAGATGTCCCCACAGTCTGCACACACACTTTAGACCCATCTCATTGTAAAGCAGGAATTTTCCTTAAGGTTTTCAAGGGAAAAATATGAAGCTTTCTTTTTAGTCAGCGAAGAAAAAGAAACCCCAACATTTAAGACTTCCAGACCAAAAGCTTGTGGCTAGGATTAACTCAAAATACTATAAAAAAGCCACTTCTCATTCTAATCTGCTGATTGGTTGGAACTGACATGCTTGGTGGCAGGTTTGCTGGGGAGCCAGGAGTGAGTGCCCTGGGCCACCATCCAGTCCCAGGCTGCTTCTTTAGATGGTTCCTTAATGGTTCATCATGCTGCTGCTGAGGAGGCCAGTTTTCCATCTGACCTTAAAATACAACCTCTAGGAGACTGCCTTGGGCTACCAAGGAAAAAAAAAAATCATCTCCAAGAGCTGTGACCAGCTCACTCTTCAGGGTGTGGCAGGCTTCTGAGCCCCTCCAGGATCTGTAGATCTGGACACATTGCTCAGGAAAGCTCTTTGATTTTTTCCTCAATATGTGACAGCCAAGAAATCAGGCTGGTATCTTACCAGATAAAAATGTTGCTAATCTTTCATTTTCAATTTCAGTCAAAACAAATAACCAAAATCCTTAGTGATGCAGACGTACTTTTTTATACAGTTTTACACTTGACTGACTTTTGAGTAGGTGTTAAAACACTTACAGATGAAACACCAGGGATTCAAAGTCCTGACATGGACAATGATCTCTCATTTAATTGGCTACAAAGGAGTTTTCAAACAGTGAGAATGTGATTCACTGCAATATTTTTGAGGCTGCTAGGTGGCAAGACTAGTCCTAGCCAGATGGGTCAGCTCAGGTCAGATTCACTTCTGCCTTACCCTAATTTCTATCTGCTCTTAATTTCACACATGATATTCTACCATTCTAAAAAAAACATAAACAAACAAAAAACCCAATGCAAGTCAAAACCCAAACAATTTAAAATTGACTTATTTATTCAGCTTTGGTCAGAATTAGTTTGATCCCATTAGTCAGCATAGATTATGTCTCCAAGTAAATATTTTTCTAGCATATTAACTAAGAATGAAATATTAAATTATATGGCTTAGCAAAAATAACAACAGCTATGTGCAGAGATTTTTGCTTGGGAAATGCTTATAAAAGAAATTGTATGGTTGGGTTGGTTTGGGGTTTTTTTTTGAATATATATATTTTAAAATAAATTAGAATTATAGAATGGTTTGGGTTGGAAGATACCTTAAAGATCATCTCCTTCCACCCAGCCTGCCATGGGCACAGACACCTTCTGCTAGACCAGTTTGCTCAAAGCCGCATCCAACCTGGCCTTGAACACTTCCAGGGATGAGGCACCCACAATTTCTCTGGGCAACCTGTTCCAGTGCCTCACCACCTTCACTGTAAAAAATTTCTTCCTAATTTCTAATATGAATTGACTCTCTTTCAATTTCAAAATGAAATCCCTTGTCCCATCACTCCATCCCCTTGTAAAAAGTCCCTCTCCAGCTTTCTTATAGGTCCCTTTAGGTACTGCAAGGCTGATAGAAGGTATCCTGGGGCCTTCTGTTCTCCAGGCTGAACAATCCCAATTCTCTCAGCCTTTCCTCATAGGAGAGGTGTCAGAAATGTATTTCAGTTGCTAATTCAGTGATCCCAAAGGAGCTACATAACACCTCCCTAAGCTCATCCCAAGATTTCAAGACCAGCCAGTTGATTTGATTACAAAACTTCAATAGTTTAGAGGCCAGTTCTTTAGACAGTATTTTTTTCCTCCACAAACTGAAAAATTCTTAAGTTCTGCCCTCTACCAAGTAGAAAGGCAGCAGCAAGAGCATGACTAGCTTTCCTCTGTGCCCTGCCAACAAGGCAAACAAGGCAAGCAAGGAGGGCTTGCAGGAAGGAAGAAACAACTCAGTTTTGTGTGTCTTCCTTAAAATAAGGGGTTGCCAGTCCATTTATTACAAGCTTCCAGACATTCATTCCTGAATGCCTATAGCTGGAATAAGAAATCACAGAGTTTTTGTCAGCCAGCAGAAAGAAGAGGATGGAGCCAAAATGCAGAAGTCTCAATTCTGGATTTGTGTGGTCTTCTGTCTTGTCTCCTTCCTGACACTGGAGAGATGTGAAGTGGCTGGACCTGTCAGTGCTGAGCTGCTGTGACTAAAACATCTTCCAGAAGCACAGAGCACATCTTCTGACATTTCCATTTCCAGCCCTGGCTTAGCCAGCTTTAGTACAGTGGCTGCTGGGAAATGAACAGTAAAGGATCAACACAAAGCAGCATAAATCAGAAATTGCTCTGGTCTGCCTGCATCGCCATAATCCTAAGATACTGACATGGCACAGAGCTTACTGGTATTTCCTTTCTTCTCCTAATAGGAAAAAGAAAAAATGTAAAATCTACAATACTTCGAAGAGTTTGAATGAACTCTGAGGTTTTGGGTATAAGACTATGAGTCTTTTAAGTAGAAACATCATCTTCGGTCACATTCAGAAATGTCTTCTCAGTCTAGTGTCTTGCTCTTTCAGCATCATTAAAAATTCATTCAGTCAATGAAAAGGGCTCAGAAAAACCAGCAGTTTAAAGACCTTTGCAGTACACCAAACCTCTGTACAGTCTTCATTGTTTTACTGAAGCACCTCAGTGCTCACCACACAGGGGAGCGATTTTTTGGAGAGATTTTTTCCAGGAGCTCCTATCAAAGGATGTTATTGCACTGTTGTTAAAACAGCTGTACAAAGACTCCTCTAGGGCAGGCATCAGCTGTCTTACGGTGCATTATGTTTTCTGTTATGTGCAGCATATGTAGATGTACATAAAGATGTATGTCTCTCTCCTGCACCAAGGGGACACTACCCAAATTCAAATAAAAATCTTTCACACTGAAATCCACAGATGAACCAAGAGATTTAAGTTGATAGCTATGCAGCTATTTAGAGGGGAGGACACAAACTCACAAACTCCTTCAATAGAAAGAAGAAGGCAAAGTGAGAAAAAGAGGCTATATATTCTTCTTGATTTTACTTCCCAAATGTATTCATCAACCCAAGAAAGAAATAAAAAAGCACCAAGATTATTGCCTTGTAATTTGAAATGCTATATAATCTTAATTTTTTAAAATCTTTTATAGAATAAGTAATTTTCTCAGGGCATTATAGTAAGTTTGCTTGAATTACAAAACAAACAAACAAACAAACAAACAAACAAACCACAACCCCCACCCCTCCAAAAAAAACCCTCACAAAAAAGCCGCCAGAAAATAAAAACAGCCAACCAAAAATCTACTAAAAACTAATGTACCACAAAGGAAATAATAGTATCTTTAATGAATAATCAGGCTGCCTGAATAAACTCTACAATATACTTTCACTAGAATACTGAAGGTTGAGAATATTAATAACACTCAAAAAGATTAGGAATTCTTAAGTCCAAAGACTCAAAATGAAAATGCCAGAAATTATTTTTTAGTGGAAAAGTATTGCCTCTATCACAGTGTAATTCTGTACCAAGTAACATTTGGGTTATTTTGGATTTGAACAAAAGAGAACAAAGCAGCCTGAAAACAGATATATTAGAAGTCACTGTGGTATCTGAGATGGAAAGTAATTTGAACTAAATTCTTTATTAACAAATGAATTACAAAGGTGGACTGTGTTAAATCAGCAGATGAAGTACAGAGATAAAGAAACAATAGCAGCATTCTCTGATTGTGACATTATGTATGAAAGATGTTGGCAATCCTAAAATGTCTCTACTCCTTAATGGGTCAGAGTCATTGGTATTATATTTTATTATTACAAAACACGGTCACATGAACACCAGGACCTTTCAATTCAAGGACACAGTAGTTAATAGTTCTATGAAAAAATTGCTTGTATTTTGGATTTGAAATGAAAGCAGTTCACAGGGAGCAGTTTCAGGGAGAGTTCTGAAGTTTTTAGTTTAAGGGTCTGATCAACAGGGATCAGGTTTCAACCAAAAGTACATCACAGTTTTCACAGAAAGTTACTCTTATCATCACATTATAGCCAAATTGAGGCTCAGATAACAAACAAAAATGACCCATCAATAAAACCCTGAGAATTTTCATAGAAAACAGCTGTAAAAACAGGAGACTAGACTGCACAGCAGACATCTATATGGGAAATTAGAAAATGGGAGGCAAACCTTACAAATCCCACCAATGTGCAGCCTAATGCCATGGCCTGTTGGAGCTGGTTCTGCAGCCCACGAGGCAGGGCTGGAGAGCAGAGCAGCTCTGTGCCAGCGAGGCCAGAGAGGCAGGGCTGGAAGCTCTCCAAGAGCTGTTCTTCCCATCAGCTGGGAGGCAGCTGCGGATCAGGCAGAGCACTCTGATGACTGCGCTGTCCCACATTCAAGGCAGTGCTGGCACTCCTCCCGTCTCACAACCAGGGAGGCACAAAACTATTTATATAAACACTTGCCTCCATTTCACTGTGTCAACTGTGGCTTATTTAAACAAGAGCTCAGAGATCGGTACACAGATAAATTAATAAAATAATTTGAGGTTCTTAAATACTGAAGACAAGAGAACCACAAAAGACATGAGAACTGTAGACCAAGGAGCAAAGCAGATGATTAGTAAGTTGAGTATTTCCAACTGCAAATGTTTTGGTTTTACTTGCATTTTTCCTGTGAGTTCCCTACTGCAGAGTTAAGAGAAAAACAAACAAAAAAGCAACTGTGAAAAAAAAAGTGATTAAGAGTCATGGGAGAAGGTGGTGAAGCGTCTCCCTTTTGGAAGATGGTCTCTATGTGACTTTATCTGTTTCATCACAAGTAAATCCATGATCTAAAGGTTGTTAAGAGCTCTAGCCAGGGACAACAGAAGGGCGTCATGGGGACGCCCCAGAAGCATGAAAGGGATGTCACAGGAGGGGCACAGAGAGCAGGCTGGGAGGGGACAGGCCAGGCTCCCCCCAGCCAGAACTCCAAGACAGCATCAGGTACAAAAAAACCACAAAATGCAAAATAAAAAAGGTGGAGGTATGGATATAGACTCACTGGGCAGGGGCTGACTGAAGTCCAAGGGCCTGCAGGTGACAGGCACTCTCGTGCCACCACATTTAGGAACCAGAAAGCAGAGACATGTAAGTCCTCCCAAAACCCCATACTGAAACTAATTATAAAGAGACAGTGCCTCCTGATCAGGCCCCATCATCTAACACCTAAAGGTGAAGAAAATGCATTAAAACCAAACCAGGCAACTTGGGCACACAATTAATAAACAGTTTGTTGCCAATTGCGTGAAAAAACCACAACACTTTGAGAAGACAATGCCATAATTGTTGGCAGTAAAACATACAATTACAGTAAGAAATACAATTCTGGTACTGACTTTAAAACACATTGTTAGAAAACTAGGGCTGTTTTAGTCCTATAAAATTTATAAAGTACTCTTTCCATGTAAATAAGCACACATGGTTAATAGGTTAACAAGGTTAACAGGCAGAACAAAATTTATAAAGACAATTATTTCAAGAAGATAAGATCTGAGAACCAGAGCAAATCACAAATCCACAGAACAGCAGAAAATGGAGCAAATCAATCATTATTTTCAGTAAAAGTGCATGAGCACAAGAAATAGTAAACTGCCCAAATTAGGTTCCCATCTCATGAGTACATCTCATGCACACAGTGTCAAAGAGTTACATGCCAACAAAAGCAACAGGTTTTGGGGGTGTCTCTTTTAGAGAAACACCCCACCAATCACCCTTTTGCCTTGTCCTCACTTGTCATACATTAGTCACTGAGCATGAGTAATGCCATGAGCATTCAGAGACAAATTAATGTTTCCTTTTCGAAAAACTTGTACTTGATATAGAACATGGTGCTTTACATGAGTAAAATAAGGCAGAAGCTGCTTTGAGTGATTGTGGCACCTTGGAGATACCCAAGGCATTGCGTCTTTGCTACAATGTAAATCATTTTTTTTGGCTCAAAGAGTTCCAGCCAGTTGCAGTCAGCCATACAAGAAGTGATCAAGAACAGCAGTGTCAGAATAATTGACTGTTGATAAAAAGAAAGCTAGAAAGAATTAAAAGCTAGCAGAACTGGCAGACAGTGGTACATAAAAGTTAAAACCATTATCAAATTCATATCTAGTATGAAATTGAAACTTTTTAAAAGAGTGATTACTGATAAAAATTCTTTAAAAATCAGTAACAGACACTCTGGATGGGATTCAGTTCAATATTATATTTCATTGTGAGCTCTGAAAATTCTTTCACTTGTTTATATGAGTCTGGCACTGAAATTCTAGTATCATTCCAAATGTCCCCCTTTCTCTTCCATCATTCTCTAAGGAAAGACTGAACCATGTATGTATCCAGGTTTGACCAAACCATGAACTTCAATCAGGGTTATATCCAATGCCAGTTAATTGGTTGTGAGAATCTTTTGCAAATAAGATTGCAGACATAATGAAATGGGGGAAAGAGGATGAAAAATTAAATCCTTTTATGTGATTATCTACAGGTTTACCTGGTTACCTCCATTATAATTAATCAGGACCACAGAAATTGTTAAATTTCTGGTATCTATTTCAGTCTGCCTATGATACCGAAAAGATCAATATTCTGCAGCCTTCAGCCATCAGACCTCAGTGAATATTCTTGTGCTTGTCATACAGGGTTTAAGATCACACATCTAATGGATATTTGAACTACAAATCACTCAACTAGACACAAGTATTACTGTGCTGAACTAAAAAGAATAAAGTGCAAAACTGTCAAAATAAACATTTCTCCATGGTGACTTACTCTTTAAAATTAAGGATGTCATTCATCCCTCTGTAAAGGAACAACTTTTGTGCACTAGAGATTATGTGGTGTACAAAAATGTAATGGTGCTTTGCAAACTACAGAAAAACTTCAGTGCAAGAGAAGCACACGTGGCATTCCTTGTCCATCCTCAGCACAGGAGCAGCCATCCTTGGCAGAGGGTGGGGGGAAGGTTCTACTAAGTCCATTTAAATATTAAAAATGTCCTATTAACTGTATCATATTTTTAGGAAGTTCCAAGAACCCTCTTGCCTATCACACTACCCTTTTTGGCATTGCCTTAGAAAACAAAACAAAAAGCAATAAAAGCCTTTGCAGCACATTACTGAAATGCTCAGACAATGGTGAACCTTATGAATATCCCAGCATTCTCACATTCTGCCTCTTCTCAACTAGTTGACACAAAAGAATTTACTGTCTTTAAAGTTCATGGACTAAGACTTGGCTACTAATACAGCTAAACATGACATTATGGCAGCTTTAAAGAAGACACAAAACGTGTTCACCACACATTACATATATATGTCATCTGTGGGATTAACAGAAAAAAAATATGGGAACACTGAGAATAGGGGAATGGAATGTGGAAGACATTACCCACCAGTGTGTTTATATAGGTAAATAAATATTCATCAGACAGACTGTGATTGTGATAATTCAGAACTAAAGATGAGTCCCAACTGATTATATATAACCTTCAAGTACACAAGAGTGCAAAATCAACTTTAAAGTGTCTCTTAAATAAGCATTAAAATTTCCATTTGAATGCACTGGGATATTTAAGACAGTAAGTTTCAAAAGGTCACACAGTTTAAATGGCAAAATTCTAATGATATTATGATGTGCAAAACTTCCTCACCTACCTTTGGAAAACAGTTTCAAAAGGTGAAAGCACTCTGAACAAACTTTAAAAACCAAACAACAACCCCAAACTGGTATCTACAACACTGTAAATTCTCTAGAAGGAATTACAGAACACAACTATGCCCAGTGTAACAAACCCAGCCTCCATCACCAGCTCTTTTACCACAACATAGCAGAAAACTTGGTCATCAGGCTTGGTTTAATGAAAACATATGGTTCCCATGGGGGGAAAATAAAATTAACAGGAGAATGAAAACACAGCTGCACTTGAACTAAAATTAAAAAGCCACAAAGGAAAAATTCAGCAACAAAAGCCTGATAAGTGACTTCGTGGCAGCTTTTGAGGGTGGGGGAAGAAGAAAAAGGTGGAAACTGTAGCCAGGTCAACAGCAGTTTCCAGGTTTTCTTTAGATAGAACTGGTTGAAATTCTACAGAAAGTAGATGAAAGAAGAAACAATGTTTAAATCTATAATAACACATTGCAAAATTAATGATCAAAGGCCAGCACAGAATATAAATTATGAAAAAATTAGTTTAGTTGGACAAAGTAGCTGCTGAATCTTCAGCAATTCTGTTATTTTTCATACTGCTAAAGCAACTGATCAGAATATTTCTAGTACTGAAAAGGTCTCCCTGCTTCACATGAAATTCTTAGATTCACGCAGGCTTTGGTGAGGCAAATTTTAAAGGGCAATTTTTTTACTGATCAGGTTTCTATTGATAGATGTTATTAGTAATAAGAAATAAGTGACAGTTTAGTATATGCAAAATTTGATTAACTGGTGATCTATGCTCTGATTTTGGTAATTCTTACATTTGCAAATAATGAAAGGGTTTGTAAAAATAGAGTTCTTCTGATTTTACCTTGGTCTCATAAATCTTCCTCATTTTACTTCTCTTATTTCTAAGAGTTTGGAAAGTTTTATCAAACCTTGCAGCATTTTTTTGCAATCAGCTAAAGCCAAAACAATTTCCTAAGTGGATCTAAATCACAGCATTCTCTATCAGGCCAGAAAAAGGAACCAGGAATAGTTTAATTATTTACTCACTGTATATATAACTTTCCAGCAGTTAAATCTCAAGCCTTTTGAGGCTTACATTGTATTTTCTTTCTTTGCACGGAGGGTATTTTGCCCTTTTTTTTTTAACTTTTCAGGGAGGAACATTTTGTTGCAGAATAAAGTGAAGAGAGGACCTGCAGAGCCCTAGACCAAGGACATGTTTCCTTATGTCCAGCCCAGGCCTTGCACTGACAGATGTCCCTCAAACACAACACAGCAGCAGGCACCCACCCATTCTCAAGCCCCTCAGGACAGCCAGATGGGAAACCCAGTGCTGCCAGGTCTTCCAGGAACACAAGCAATGACCTGAAATATGCACCGTCGGTTCCTGCTGCTTGCATCAACATCTGGCCACAAATTCAGCCCTAATCTACCTCAGACAGCTGTTATGTCTGGCGATCACAAACAGTTCACAAATACACTCCAGGCAGGACATGAAATTCAGTGGACTGCTTTTTGGACAAAACCCAAATTAAAGCTCCACCAAGAAGAATAAGCAGAGGAAAGGAACATTGAGGCTGTGTGAGACACTGATTGGTTTTGGCACTGCTTGAGAGCTCAGAAGCTCAAAGGTGGTGAGGAAAGAACGCAGTCACCGAGTCACTAAAAATTTAGAACCTATGAAAGGAATGAGTTTCTGCTCACCAAGATCAACAGCCTGGATTCTCAGCTGACTGGCAAATTAGCAGTGAGAGGTGTGAAGAGACTGGGATAAGAAATGAGGGAGCAAGAAGAAAGGCTGGTTAACCACCTCAGCTGGGTGGACATGCAGCAGAGATCTCTTTAACTGCTTCAGGGCTATGAAGTTCTTACACTTCTGCTCCTGTAAGTTTGCTTCCTTAATCACCAGGAGGTGATTTTAGTTCAGTTGTATAATTTGATATGCCCAGTTTCTATGGTGAAAGAAATGGTGCAAGTCAACTCCTCTTAGGCAACCTCGAGGTTTCTGCAGCCACAGACAATACACAGGCCTTTAGTCATTTATGTCTGGACATAAAATCACTTCAAAATTACTGGATGAAAACCAAAAGGATTAAAAATACTCATTAAACAAACAAAAAAATGCACCAGAGGAAAAAAAAATCTGTGTCCTAGATACCTGCATTCTTCTGTACCTGATCAGGCAACTTTTGTGCCTTCTGGCAAGAGATGACCAAGCTGATCTTGGTAATATTTATCCATCTCAATGTCTATGATTGTACTATTTTCCTTTAACAGTAGGAGTGAAAGGTGCTGTGATGCTGTTCAGTTATCCAGCAGACACTGCCTGCAGAATGCATCCTCATGGTGCACAGTTGTGTGAACCACAAAACACCTTTAGCATCAGACAGCCAAAGAACACTCTGAAGTGTGGTACCAACAAAGATGACCACAAATACTGCAAACAAGGTGGAAAAGCAAAGGCAACTGGCCTCTCATCCATTTCCTTTAAGTAGTTCACAAACTATTAAATACATAACCACCTTTTAAAACATACCAGTTTCTTTATTCTGGCACATGGAATTCATATGTTTCTTTATTTTGGCACATGGAAGGAATGAGGTAAGGGTGACTGATGAAGTCTCTCAGCAGCTTCAAATTCTGACCAGTGTTGATAGCACTGCAGACCACAACATCTGCAACATGAGCTGTATCACTGTGCAGACAAGCTTTTTGTTGCAATGCATCTCAGTTCTTGCAGAAGGATGACTTGCCTGCCATCCTAGTAATAGGTCTATAAATCTTTGTCAAAGACTGTGCTAACAAATAACAGTCACATTTAGATGGGAAATATTAACCCTTGAAGTTGAACATTTCTTTTCTTACACATTTTTTAATGAACTGCTGAAAATTTTTCTTCATTATGTGCTCATCCCTAATAGAAACAGAACAGGAACTCCAAGCATAATTATCCCCCCGCCAAGTAACATGGCAGTCTGTCATTAATTTAATAAACTTTAGAAAAGATAAACAACTCACTATGCCTAGAGAGATACTGTTGCAGTTGCTTTCACAGAGAATATGTTCTTGTCTTTATCTACAGAATGCAAGTAGTATTGTGATATTTAATGTAATGACAAAATTGTATATTACCTTTACGACTAATCCCTTTGAGTCAACCAACCATATTCTTTTGGTAGCTGCATCTTTGGACAGCCCTTCTTTTTCCATAGCCATGAGAATGAGGTTTGCTATCCCCAATGCAGCCTGAAGGAAAAAGAAGAAAAGTAGAGTACAAAACAAAAAATGAAAGAAATCCCCTGCTCACAGGTTTCATTTACCCACTCTTTTAGATAAGTTTTCTAATTTTAATAAACAATAAAACTGAATCATTACTTTTTCATAAAAATAAACCTAAATTAATTGTCGCTACCATTTGGTAATTAGAAACCATAACACAGAAGAATAGCATACATAAATCTTAAATGATACAGATAAATCGTAGCTAAATCTTCAGATGGCTCTTAAAGTGTGTAGAGCACAATAAATGTTGAGGCTGGAAACTAGAAAATGCTAGAACTAACATCTATTCTACATAATGACACTTCCAGCCTTGGAAGTGCTCAAGGCCAGGTTGGATGGGGCTCTCAGCAACCTGGTCTAGTGGAAGGTTCCGTGCCCATGACAGCAGGGGTCAAAGTAAATGATCTTTAAGGTCCCTTCCAATCCAAACCATTCTATCATTCTATGATATTCATCTCAGAATACATGAAATATTTTTTCTTCTTTGAAATTTTTGTAATTTAAACTAAAGGAAATAACAGTCTGCATGCCAGAAAGTAAAACACAAGAGTTTTTGCTCTTATCTTTTTCTAAGATGTCCATCAGAAAGGTAAGCCTCCTTTTACCCACTATTCATGTGTTTTGTAACTCTAGACTTGGCTGTGCTCCCAGTCAAAGCAGGGGAAAGAAAAACTCACAAATCAATCTTTTGCTGAAACGTGTTTCATTCTTACTGAATTTTACAATATTTCATCCAACAGATTAAATGTCATACAGGTACAGATTGAAAACCAGGCAAAAAAACAAGCCTGCATAATATTTCAGATTACAAACCCATATATGTATTTTTGGAGTTCTGTTTCTTCTTCTTTATCACTGTGTTTCAATGAGAACCAAGTGAGACTTCCCTTGTTTTTTGTTACGAAAAAAGCAGTTTTATTAAAAATCAGCTCCTGCAGCAGGGGTGATAGCTACCAGTACCTCTTTGAAGCAACAGCCACACTGAAACTATTGACAAAAAATAAACATTAGACCATAAATTCATCTGCTTGTTGAACATGGAACAAAACCAGGGAAAGGAACTCCAGAGAGATTGATAGTCATGACACAGTAAGGTGGTGACATGGCAGATATGGATACAAGCCATTTTGAAAACTGCAGACATAGCACCAAAGATTTAATGAAATTAAAGAAGCCAGCATGGGGTCGTTGGCGTCATACAAGAGACGACAAGTCACACTGTAGATAAGTACAGTCTGCACTTGTGTGTCAGCACTTAGAAATTAATACTGAAAAATTAGTATAAAAAACCAGTATGCATAAAGATCTTCAAAAATGGATGGCTTTAATATGCAGAATACTGAAAAACTATATTCAATGACAAGAAAACCCAAAGGGGCACTTCTTACTCAATAATGCTGACTTGGGTAAATATGTTATATTTACTTTCCCTGCTGTATTTCCTCATCTTTCAAAAAATGTTTTGCTTGGTTATATCCAGAGCAGTTCAATAAATTGCAGCAAAAGAGCTAAAACTTGAAGTTCTAAAAAGAAAACAGATCTCCAAAAAATGTCTTATGAAAAATACAAGGCCTCACCAGATGATCAGAGATTCTTCTGTAAATTTACATTTGAACTAAAAAACAACTTTCAGCAGGTGTTAGTAATCATCCTACCCATTTAATCTTCTTGTTTATTGGACACGTGTAACTCAATTAAATATTAATACAAGTGCATAGTACAATTTTCCCTATGTATAAAAATACCTACCTCTCCAGCTCCCTGGAACAACACTGTGTGATCTGATAATTTGTTCTTGGTGATGCGCAGAGCCGCAAGAAGACCTGCAACAGCAACTGATGCAGTTCCTGAAATAAAAATAAATACTTTTTTTAAAAAAATTGGTTATTCTTGGAAACAATTACAAAACTTTACATTTTAAGTAATAGCACAGCATATTTTGGCTAAGTAAAAGATACAAGTACTGAGGGTAGAAACAAATAGTTGAGTGGAGTTAGACTTTGCTCTACTTTATTCTTACAAAAGTTAAACGTAAGTAAGAATATCATCAGAGTAACATTAAATAAAATACAATTGATTGATTCTATGGATGGGTATAATGGTTAGGCCATTCAAACTCTTGTAAACTATTCTATTTATGACCTTTTTTTAGAAAGAAGGATGTGAGAGTCCAGAAAGAAGTATTTTGAAGAAATCCAGATACTGAAAATTAAGTTACTGGTTTCATTCTTCAAATAGATATACTTCAAGTACAGTAAAATAGAAGGCTAAAATAAAACTTCATTTCTCATGGGAAGGTTGTCAGAGTAGAATATCAAATGGAACATTTACAGAGAAGATAACTAGCCAAAAGAATAAGGCCAGCTTATTTAAGACTCCAGTCCACTGTGACAGGAGTTTCAGTTTAGTATCTTCTAAAACATTGGAGGTACCTTTTAAATCTGTCTTTGAGTTATGCCACACAGGGAAAAAGGCTAACATTTAGTTTTATGATTTAGCCTGGGGAGGTCTTTCTTGTCCAAATCAGAACACCAGAGAACAAGATACCTGTCTGTCTTTGAATGGAGAAATTTTGGTCCTCATTGTGAGAAACAGCTATTAATAAAAAGTAGAGCAAACAAAGAATTCAAGCAGGCATGTAACTCAAACTTGTTCACAGTGGCAGGGTAAATCTAACCTCTGTGAGTGCCAATGTATCTCTGTCTAACTTGTCCTTAAGATCTTCTTTCAAATACTCTTGTATCTCCTCAGCAATTTATTCCACTGTTTAACTGTACTTTAGGTTGAAAATTTAAAATCTAAACATTTCTTTTCTTCTTCTTCTATTTTGGCCTCTTACCTACCACTGGAAAGCCATTTATTTTGCAAAAAGTCCTTTATTACATTCAAGACAAATGGTGTTCCAATCAGCTTTTCTTATCTGGAACAATCCCAATTCTCCCACTCTTTCAGGAAGTTAAGTTTCCTTAACTTTCACTGCTGCACCCAAATCAATACACTGCACTGCAGATGAATTGTCAGCACTGCTGAGTCAAGCTGTCAGCCTCTGTCATGCTCAAGAAAGTTGTGTTTAGTCACCAGGACCTCATATCTGGCTCTTCTGACCCAAAGACTGAAAGTGACTCCTTCTCTCCAACAAAGCCTACAGGAAAGGAAAGACTTTCTTTCATGTTTTGTGACTTCATGCAACAAGCTTGTATTTTTCACAAATTACTATCATCACGAAAACATAATGTGAGTCCATAAAAAAATAATCAAACTCTATTCCTGCAAGGAACTTGGATCCCATAAAGATATCCCATGGATGGGAATGTAGTAGTGAGATAGATAATACCTCCAGCAAAGTCGTGTTTTTAGAGGAGATTCTGAAGAACCAATTGCAGACAGCACTGATTTTGCTAGGACTGAAAAAGCTGTCCAGACACTAACAATTAGGTACTGAAAGTCAAAACACAGGTTTCAACAGTCTTTGAAGATTTATAATGCCTATCTGATCCAGAGAGAGCTGGACCACATGGAGATGAACACAGGCCCTGCAACATCCAGTTCTAGGAATAAGAATCGAATTCTTCCCTCTCTGGCCAGCAGCTGTCACTGACTGACTCAAGGAAATCAAAGATGAGGCCATGAATTATTTTGAGAAGCCTGCAAGAACTTGCAAGGAAGAGATCTGCTGGCTCCTACAAGTCTGTTCCTGATCACCACTGCCCTAACTGCAATTGCCTACAAGCCACACAGTTGAGGGGAGGATTCACATTGCCATTGACTTTTCCTTCATAAAAAGTGTGGAATGGATATGACCAGGCCAACAAAAGCACTTGGCCCAGAACCGGCACATTGCACAGTCGCCCTCAACATGCAGCTCCCCAAAATTTGCTATTCACAAGCCTATTTTCTCAAAAACAAGGAGAATTTTAAAGCTGAGACAGCAGTAATCCCCACATTAAATATCAGATTAAATTATTAATTATTAATCCCATTATTAAATATCAGATGCTCAAAACAGGTGTTCATACTACAGGCACACAGACCATTGATTTTCAAATATATGTAGCTAAAACTACAGGACCTAAAAGAACAGAAGTAGTTAGAAGCCTGGTTCTGGGTAAACTTTTTCTTCAATGACATCATTTGGGTGTTGAAGACTGGGCTTGAATATGTGGTTTGTAGGTAGTATCATCTGAGTTTCAAGAATGGTTACTTTTTCAAAAATAAAAGGTAATGCTTAATAAAATTTAGGAACACATTTAAAGTTAGAAACTCACTTTTTCACGTAAATCCACTTAAACAGTTTAAAAACGTGTCTTCAGAATTAAGTTTGTTATGTGCTTTTGATTATGACTTTTCATTTCAATAATCTGAAATACAGGACACCTTGTTCTCAGCCCACTTAATGTTTAGACCATTCAAATTTGGCATTTTTTACTTCTTTAGTCATTTTTATGACTTATTCTGTCCCTGATTTCTAAATAAAAAATCTTAAAAATGGTTCCTCTGAGGCATGGCTTTGGGAACAACAACCATCAGGCTGACAGACTTCCATCCCACAGTCTCCAAGAACTAGCTTGTTTCTTTCCCAGATGAAATTAAGTCTTCCTCTGGCAAGTGCCAAGCTGGCAAAGACCAAAAATGGCAATAAAGAGAACTCAGAGCATGCTCTCAGTTTCCCTTGGTACTCTACCAAACAATCCTCAGAACCAGGAAGAAAAAAATCCCATGGTCTCGTTGGATGCCAAATTCTTTCTCCTATTTTATATTACACAGCTGTGCTTGCAGGGGAGGAGGAGGAGGGAGCCTACATAACACAGCTTATTCCTAGGACCATCAATCTAGTCTCCTGAAAAGGAAAGCTGAGCTGGAGCACTAAGTAAGTAAGTGCTCCAGTAAGTTCCCTGTTTTACTTGAAGTTGTGGCCACCAGAGCACCCTGCCCCCATCAGAGGAGTTCTCAGAGAGCCATGAAAGCTGCTCTTCAAGCTGCTTTGTGGTGACAGTCAAAATGAAACACCATAGATTTATAACGAATAAGAATGCTGGGATACCACTTATCTTCATGGCTGATGTACTATTGCTAAGCTTGTTAGCCAGAAAAATGGACTGTCATTAAGTATTACCAGTTGGGATATTTTTACAAATTCTGTCCCTACATGATCTTCTGCTGTAAGGAAAAATAGAAGGTATATGAAACATGAATAAAATCCTGCGCTGAATGTCAATAACATTTTGCATTGAATATTTGCATGGGATGTGAGCTAGTGTTACCTGTATGCTCATTACGAGGGTGATTCAGAACAAAGGTTCTAAGAGCAATAGATAAAGGCTTAAATATGACATTTCTCTCAAATCACGATTTGCACAGAATTGCTCTAAAAAGCATGTTTAAAAGTATTCCACACCAATTTTATTCAGCCTTTTGACTCTGAAAGGAATAATAACCCAGTTTATTGGACTACTGAACCCACTATCACCGCTGCTGGCAGTGACTGTCATCACTCCTCCTCAGCAGCTTCCCTTATTCCTTCCCACTGAAAGGGGGGCACCGGCAGCCTGAATAGCAGATCTGTTTAACCGGAACTGCTCTGACTAGCGCCGTGACCTTAAAGTTCACCCTGAACACTGGCTCCAGTTTTTGAAACAAATCAAAATGCAATTCACATCCATCTGCCAAGGCAGATGCGAACCATTTCTTGTGGACATCATGAGGCACAAACAGAATTTTGTCACTTTTCTGACTGTCACTGCTGTAGGAAGGAGAGAATCATCTTGGCCAGCGCACAGGTTAAATCCCTTGTGTGCAGGATAACACAGACATTGTTCAAGGATATGATTTTGAAAACCTATTCTATTTTCCACAGATTTCTAAAAGATGAATCAAACCAAATTTAACAGACCAGTGTCAAATGCTGCAACAGCAAACATTTCATTACAGTTTTCTAGGAAGGTAAGTCAAGCCTTCTATAAACACAATAGATGTGAAATTTCAAGGTACACTATTCTATACCAAGTCTTTGTTTTCTGTGCAAGATTCTTCAGCCTTGTTACAGTAAACTGCCCAACTGAGCATGAACATATTAAAGGAAATCCACGCCTTTTGGGGTTGACACAGTATATATGCTTGGAAGCACAGAGTACTTTCTCAGCAGATACAACTGAACCAAAAAATGTGGGGAAAAGCCCCAAACTATGACGAATAAGAACTTAATTTATATTGGATGTAATTTAATTTAAATTAGTGAGAAATGGCTTATTGCACTGAAGCCTTTGTCTGTTATTTAAAGTTTCAAAAAATAAAACTTCTAATCAACTGTTAGTAGTTCCTTTATGTAATTTTACCTGTCTCATTTTAAAAAGTTAGCAAACAATAAGAGGGGAGAACTTTCTGCAGCACGTCCAAATGAGATATTCATTCTAGACTAAAAGATTAGGAAGTGGTAGAAGTAAAATTCGTATTTCTCAATACACAGCATAATAGAAATCACACGTTAACACTGCCAGCCATCCAAACAGCACTTCACTGAGTGCCAGGGAAAAAAACATCCAGTCCCATCTCTTACACTTACAGGGAAAAAGGGGAGTAAAGATCCTATGGAAAAGGTGAGATCTCAGTTGCTAGAGGCAAATGCTATGGCTGTGTGTGGGTAGTTCAAAAGGCTCCTCTTTTAAGAGATGGGAGCTCCTTCTTCTTGCCATGAATGGGCTTCTCCAAGGTGCTGTGCACACTGCCCTGCTCTGCAGCGGGCAGTGAAAAGGGGGAAAGGCTCTAGGCAAGGAGAAATGTAGCCCTTCTAAAACCCCAACCATTTGGCATATTTGGAAAAGGATACAGAGTCCCAGCAGCACAGGATGGCTGAGGCTGGAGGGCATTTGGTGCGACTCCTTGCTCAAGCAAGCAGGGCCACCTGGAGCTGGCTGCCCCGGAACATGGGGAGAATGGATTTCTTTTTTAAACCCATAGTGAGCAAAAAATGAAACAGAGGAATACTTGTACATACACGTGCATGTGTATACACATGGAAAATTACACAAAAGCTACAGTAGAGGATTTACTTGAAAACATACTGATTTCAATGTATATTTACTAGTGAGTAACAAAGAGATGATATCCTGAATATAGCAAAAGAAAAATACACTTCACATAACCCTCCAGCATATGACTTAAAAGGATTTTTTAAAAATTATTTTATTTTTAAAGTAATTTCATTTTAAAAATCTCAGCATGTTTCACTTGAAAGCCAATGTCTCTGAAAGTAAAGCACATGTCTATGAAAGAAGTTTTCTACAGTTTGCATATCTTGTCAGAATTTGAGATATACAATATAAATATCTGAGCTATTATATGTCATTCCACTCTGCATTTCTCAAAGTCTTGGTCAAAGAAGGAACTGGAAGCCCCATGCCCATCACAGCCATAACAACAAACCTGATATCTTCGTTACAATTTGATTTGAAGAACTGAAATTTCCAGGTACCAAACGTATAAATTTCTATATTAACGTTAAAATAATTGAATCTTAAAAAGGACAATGTTTGTGACACAGAAATTCTGATTTCTGAGAATGGCAGACTGACTTAACACTGAATTGCTTACAACTAAACTTCCATGTATAATTTTCCTAGTTATTCAAATGGCAGTCTGCTGAACACTTAACATATATTTTAAATAAAATCAAAATGCAAAATGAAATAATTACATTGTTATATGTGGTCTACATTTTTCATTTTAGGTCTCTTTCTTTTCATAAAATGTTGATGCAATCAAACAACACAGCTGTTAAAAACAAATGACATCTAAGGTCACGATGGACACCAAAGTTAATTCCCATCCAGCGCAATCTCTCCGTGTAAATATTTTTATTGGCATAAAATACAGGCTCTGTGTCCATCATGGGGGAAAGCATGGCAACTGTGGGCACAGTGAAGTCACAAGAACTGTAATTCCAGTATTACAGAGCAGAGAAACACTTATTTTTGTCTTATACTACAGAAGTTTGTCATTGCCAATTGAGACAATTTTTAAGTATAGAAGGCGGGAAAAAGATCAAAACAATTTCAGTAATTGAAATAATTGACCTACATAGAGGCAGCAAGACTGGAAAAATTGATGCCATTTGAAAAGTAGCCATGGCAGCAATGACTGCAACCAGCTACCACATGATAAGCACCAAGAGACCCACAGAAATCAAATGCACAGCTCTAAGGACATGCAAACATGTCTTAAGCCACTGACTGTGCTCAAGCAGCAGAAACTCTTTTAACAGACTCTCCAAAGTCAAAATGGGTGTGGAAAGGGAGCACAACAGCACCCTAGGTTCGCCAGGGGCAGGAAGGTGTGGCCCAAGCCAATCCACCCCACAAGCAGGATTTCAGCACTGCCTTGTACACAGGATTTCAGTTTTAGCAGATCTTAAGAGACTTGTTCAACCTCCCTGCAGCAGGGAAGGGAACTGGTTAGTTTCTTTAAGGAAATTTTCAAACTGAATCCCAAGGCTGCTTCCTTTGAGGGCACTCAGACAGAGAATATTTCTCACCCCGAGAAACAGCTTTGTTTGGCAACACAGGCTCCATGGGTCCATTTCCAGGCAGGGGTTGGAAAGAAAAAAACCATCACACATCATATCTTCTAGAAAATTCCACCCTTTCCTTATGACACCTCCTTCCTAAATATATTGGAGATGAGCAAAGCTAGCAACCTGACCTAATTCAGAAATTTCTAAATGTTGTGAAGTTTGACATTACAAAATTAATTCATATTTCTCCCATATGGGAAATTATGATCAAACCCCCCTCAGTTCTGGAAAAGGTTCTCTAATAGTTAGAGAAAGTTTTTGATTCAAAACAAATACTTTTAAACCAAAGGCTTTCTCTGACTTTCTTTTCCAATAATCTGTATTTCAGAGAGAGAGAGAAAAAAAAGCATCCAGCTGATTTGTGGTCAGAAAAAAAAAAACCAGACAAGAATCCAAGGGAAAAAATGAATATTTTCTCCCCAAGGAAACATTGCTATTGTGTTTGTAAGAAGATATTTTGAAAATACAAATATGGAGAAATTATTATAATTTCAGAGGGAAGAAATTCACCACCTATTAAAAACCAAAAATGCTTTCTAAAATGCTAAAGTACAAAAAATTTTATTATTCCAATACAGATTTATACCATTTGGTCAGAATCTTGTTCACCTTTGTTCTCAATTCCTTGGGTACAGAGAGGCGATGTAGAAAAAGTTACAAAGCTTTCTCCAAAGTAAAGGATGTGATCATACTGTAGCAGGGATAAAGAGTGTTTCCAGAAATTCCTAAATATGTCTATAGGTGATCCTTAATGGTCAATCTTTAGTGGTTTTCTGTGATCAGTGTTTGGGCAGACCTTTTTCCAAATGTTCTGCAATAGTCAGTTAGGGGCAAGCTGACCCCCTGTAAATAGCTGTGAGCTAAGAGAGGGCAACTGCATTGCTCCAAGTCAGTGGGTACATGCAGCTTGCCATGGTTTTTTTTATCTTTTTTTTGTGTCTGTCAGAAATCAGGATCATATATTAGGGTATTTTTTAGACTTGAGATACTGAAAGGTCCTCATTGCATCACTAAGATACATAGGAATCCTTTCTCTGAATATTTTATATAGAGAAAAAAATTCTCAAGCCTTTCTAGGAAAGATATTAAACATTTCTTTTGATCTTAAAGTAGCCTTCTCTTGAAAAATATTAGTACTAGGAGAAACTGTGTTTAAAATATCATGTAAGCACCATCTTCAGAAGATGATGGCAAATTACATGCAGTGTTATGTTTCTTTGCTTTTATTTGTCTGGCACTACTTGTCAGCTTTAGTGCTGTAGAAAATACAACTTGCATACAGAGCAAGCCACTCTTTCAAGCAGCCTGGAAAAAATCATGCTATTTATAATCTGAAAATCTCTCAGGACAGTTAAAGAAGTTAGCATCATCCTTTCTCATTATAGTTGATAGGTGAAAGATCCTTAGGGTTTATAAAGTCGGAATAGGAAGAGGGATAAAAGATCAATTGACTGTTATTCTACTTCCACATTATAGGAGATGACATGCTATGAAAAAAAAATTACTGAAGGTAACTATGGGGATAAGATGACAAATGACAGAGACCAGAAATAAATGCATCCACTTTCACCACTTGGAAGCTACACAGATATTAAGGATGGAGATCACCCAAAAGTCATAGGCATTGTTTGTGAAAATATCAAGGGCCCCACAAGCACAAATTAGATTGCAGGAAATTAATAAATTAAAAGATTGCACATGGCTGCACTCCTAAGGAAGGCCAATAGCTGCTGCAGCAGCTCAGACAGGAGCCAAAGAGATACCTTCCAACACTTCTGAATGTCAAGACAGCTCCTCCCAAGGTGCATGAGAGAGAATGAAGTGGTTTGAAAATGCAAATACATAAAAGGCCTTGTCAAGTAAGTTTACCCATAGTTGGTACACTTTTGCTGAAAAACTTCCATTTCTCTGAAACCACATTCTACCTGAGTCCCTTTCTGATTTGGCTTAAGAACCTTCATCCTGCAAAGAAAGGGAATTCCCTGTGGGAGATGAGCCTCTAAACAACCAAGGGAAACTTCCAGATGCTGTTTGGCCTGCTACAATGAAGTGCTGTAGCCATGGCTACACTCAGACCCTTCAGGATAGGAAGCACCATGCTTCTTACAAAGTGAAATGCCATTTTATAATTAGTTTATTTCCCATCTGGGAGGTTGTTTTCCATAATCTGTTTCAGATGCAGAAGTAGAACACAGCCAGGCTTATAGCAGGAACATGGTTCATGAGGATAGCCAAATCCCTAACACCAGAAAGACAAGGGCTTTTTGAATCCACTGCCATACACTGAGTCACTGAAATATGACCTAGGTCCCAAGCGTGACTCAATAAGAACTTATGGAAAACTCCAGCTCCTAATAGTTGGCTTAAAGTGTCACTGAAAACCATGAGAAATGAAGACAGGTTAACTTCCATTTTTGACCTGCACTGCTGACACCTTCGTATACCCAAGGAAACATGAGGGATAAGAGGCAGCTGGATACTGAGAGCCCTCTCTGGGTCAGCTCATCTGACTTCAGCCTCCTCTCAAGGATGGGAGCCAGCGCCCTGGAGGAAGTTATACACTTACTGCCCTAGAGAAAAGTTATTTTCCAGTGGTTTTTTCTGATTGGATATAAGGCAACCCAAGTAGTAGCATACACCCCTTCGTCCCTACTTGTCTGTCTTCTCAGGAGGGAGGGACAAGATGCCTGTTTAGATTGAGCACTGGGGAATCCCCCTTGTTGACATTTCCCATCCTAGATATTTTCCTTTTTCCAGCTGCCACAAATGATTCCGATGGGAAAAAGAGAGTCAAGGGGATCATTTCCTTTTAAAACTGAATGAGACTGTGAGAAAAATTACATTAATATTTAACTGAGTTGTCAGCTTAAGAACTGAAATACAGTTTGACATTTATCAATCTAGTCGTTGGAGGAACAGTGGAGTAGCTGTCACTGAAGTGACAAAAAACCAAGAAAGCACAGTCCAGGTTTGAGCTTTGACACTTGCTCAGAGAAGTCAGTAATTTATATGGGGAAAGCCATTCACATACTAAACTCTTAAAAAAAACCCAAAGAGTGAACATCTAAATAAAGCATGAGGTGTAAATGACACATGAAAGGTTAAGAGCAAAGGCAGCTCACCAAAAATCCATGCTGAGGAAACCCAAAGCAAAATGTGACCTGTACATCTAAAAATATCACAATAAAGCTGATAGATTTTTTTCCCTCTGGAAATTAAGACTTATTTTTCTGGTTTGTGGGAACAACAGTGAAGAAAAGAAGTTTGTTACCTTGAATGTCATCATTGAAAGTGCAATACTTGTTACGGTACTTATGCAGGAGGCGGAATGCATTGGCATTAGCAAAATCCTCAAACTGAATGAGGCAGTTCATGCCATATCTGAAAAAACAAGGAATTATGCGTTATGTTAAAAAAGCTTCAAAATTATACATTAAAAAGCTAGTAACATTTGTGGTCAGATTTGGAATACAAGAATAATGTGAAGCATACAACACTCAACATATTTTTGTTATACTCGTTATATTTACGTTTATACAGATTATTTAGACAGCTTAATCATACTACTAATAGTATTTACTCAGTTCTAAGTTCTGAATAGATCAGTGGAAAAGGCCTTCATCCTCTGCAAACATCTCAACAGAAGTCTCCACTGAGCAATTACCTAGTGAACAAGATGGTCCCTCCCAACACAAGCCACTCTATAACTCTGTGGTTGTATTTTTTTTTTAAATATGGAAACTCAAGACTCCTGGCACTAGATTTGTATGTCAATACACAACAAGGAAACAATTGCCCTGCTGTGCCAGTAAGGTTACTCCCAAAATAAAAGTTAGTAAGAAGTTAAATTAAATTAATATTACCACTATAGATCATGGAATGGTTTGGATTGGGAGGGACCTTAACAATCATCTTGTTCCAAATGCCTGCCATGGGCAGGGACATCTTCCACTTGGACAAGTTGCTCAGAGCTTCATCCAACCTTGCCTTGAACATTTCCAGGGACAGGGCATCCACAGCTTCTCTGGGCAACCTGTTCCAGTGCCTCACCACCCTCAGAGTAAAGAATTTCTTCCCAGTATCTAACCTAATCCTACTCTCAGTCTGAAGCTGCTCCCCCTTGTCCTGTCACTATATGCTCTTGTAAATATTTCCCAGTCCTTATATGCATTTTTAGTAGTAATGTCTCTGGATTCTTTGCATACCAGTCACATACAGCATTTTCAAGTACTTTCTTAGAACAAAAGCAAAAAAAAACCCACAAAGCAATGAAAATATATCTACAAAAACTACATAAAGACTGGATTCAAGCTCACAGATGTTTGCAAGAGAGCAAGATCTCTACAGCACACATCCTGATTGAGCTAAAGGAGGCTTTCCTTATTTGCTATGAGACAGTCAAGCTGTCAATTCATGCTTCATCCAGAAAAGCAAGACATACATACAGTGAGCAGTTCAATGTAAATGCATTAACTGAGTTTTTGTTTAAACCATACATGTGTTTGGCAACCACATTAAGCAAAGCTACCAGCATTTAAAAAAAAGAAAAAAAATCCTGTGACTAAATTAATTTCCATGGAAAACACATATTTACAGCCATATTACAATTAGCCAGATCTATGGGGATTCCACTGGCAGGAATGGTAATCCTTTCTGAAAATAAATACATCTTTAGGTTTGATGGAAAAACCTGGACTTCTTCAGCAGCACGAGAGGCAACTGTTTAAAAGAAAATTTGGCAAGTCCAGTACTGTAAATCACAACTGAGTTCAAATAAAAAACTAGAGCTAATTTCAATAATTAATTTAAATTTATAACCTGATTCAGTTTCTGACATAAATTTCTGTGATTCCATCAGGGTGCTGATAGTTGCATAATAATATGAAACTAATGAGATTATCACTCTGGAATCCTGGAGCTTGGTTATATGTGTTTCTTGGATGTCATTAGGCTGGTCTGTTTCTTTATTTTACCATATTTAACATTCCATTTTCTCATCTGATTTTATTTTTCTCTGTTTTCTTATCCATTACCTTTGTAGACAAAGACCAAAACTCCCCATGAGTTTTAATATTAAAAGATCATCCCTGTAGAAAATAATCATCCTATACTGGGCACACTGTCCATATTAATTCTCTGGGGCAGATATCGTGGCTGTTTAATTAAAATGGAAAAAATGCTGGCAGTCTAACTCTGGGCCTCTGAGATTTTGGTATCACAGCAGAAAAATTTCTAAGCAGCATTCTTGTGATTGCATGTGTAAAACCTGACATTCAGCTAAAAACCCGAGACTTCAGTGCTGCACACAACCAGCAGTACCTCAAAGACTTGTGAATTTTGAGGTCTATGTTCTCAAAAAAGCCTAATCAAATCCAGTAGCTGGGCACCCATGAGAGACAAGAAAATTATGCACTGTTTCTCTGCTTGGAGTATTCTTTTTCTCAAAACCACTAACAGATGAGACATACAGATGAGGTAATACAAAACAGTTCATATCAGGCATTCCAGAAAATCCTTTAGCAATAATGAATTGGCTACAAAGTGGCACACAGTTCTGGAAGCAATGACCATACCAAAAGAGCCATCAAGTCTTCTATGACCTCCACATCTTACCATTCCAATCACTTAAAGCAGAAAGTTGAGCCAAAACCTAAATCAGTATTTTCCTTCCTGTATCACTCAGCAATCACCTTCCACGCTTCTCACACTCTGATGAACAGTTCTAGTTTTAGTGGCTTCTCCACTATAAAGGGTAACTGCTTGAATCAATCCTCGTGGAAGCAGAACATACTCTTTCTGTTTGCACCTCATACCCTGCTGTCATTGCCAATTTTTGGCTTGGAACTGCACCTCTTCACAGGTGGATAGGGAACACAAACAACTGCAAGATAAAAAGGGAACCAAGCACTTTGTTGCTTGTCCACACGCAGTCATCAAACCCTGCTGTGCCTTTCAAACCACTCAAATTCCAGCAAATGTGGGCTGCTACAGTTCTGTCAGTCATATTACCTTTCATATGACCCTGTCATACCTAAACATTATGAAAAGAGAAAACAAAGCCTGCAGCTATCCTAAAATGTGACCATCTTAACATCTTCCATCAATACTTGATACAGATACAGCACAGACTGACCTCACTGAGTTTCCTCCAATGATAGAGAGTGCCTGATCAAGCAGGTCCAGACAGCAGTAACAGATTTGCTACAAACAAAATCATCACATATAAAACGACCATTCAATGACTGTGGTTGACTACTAAAAGGGAGCATGTTAGAAGACAGCAACTTCAGGCACGTCAAGAAGATTAGGAGACAGAATTAGAAGAAATTGTCATGACAGAAAACTCTCGAAGAGGTATTTCTTTTATTTTAAAAGTATTAAAAAAAAAGTATATTAAAAAGTACCTATTTAATACGATAGTGTGAAAAAATAGGGTGTACTGCTTATTTAAGTAGCTAAAATTCATAATCATATGCCTTAGGACAATTTTATCTTCCTCTTTGAAATTTGAAGACATACAAGTCTCCAAAATAAACTAAAACCCTTTTATTTTTTGACTATGTCACCAGCAGCAGAGTTCCTGAAGCAAGCAGACATTTTATTCTGTTACCATGCTGCACAAATGGGGGTGGGAGTGTTGACCTACAGAAAGGCTCTGCAGAGAGATCTGCATAGGCTGGATCTACAAGCCAACACAGTGGTATGAGGTTCAACAAGACCCAGTGCTGCATCCTGCACTTAGGTCACAACAACTCCATGCAGGGCTACAGGTCGGGGGGAAAGCAGCTGGAAAGCTGCTTAGCAGAGAAAAACACAGGGATGCCAGTTGACAGTGGCTGAACATGACCCAGCGTGAGCTCAGGTGGCCAGGAAGGTTGATGGGATCCTGGCCTGTATCAGCAATAGTGTGGGGCAGTGGTTGTTTCCCTGTGCTTGCCACTGGTGAGGCTGCACCTCAAGTGCTATGCCCAATTCTGGGTCCCCTCAAGTCAGGAAGGACATTGAGGTACTGGAGTGTGTTCAGAGAAGGGCAAAGAAATTGGTGAAGGGGCTGGAACACAACTCTTGTGAGAAGAAATTGAGGGAGCTGGAGTTCTTTAGCCTGGAGAAAGGAAGCTGACAGATGACCTTAACACTGTCTACAACCAGCCACAAGAAAGTTGTAGCCAGGTGGGGGTCAGCCTCTTCTCCCAGGCAACGAACAACAGGATAAGAGGATACAGTCTGAAGCTGCTCCAGGCAAGGTTTAGGTTGGATATTAGAAGGAATTTCTTCACAGAAAGGGATATTTGTCATTGGAATGGGCTGCCCAGGGAGGTGGTGGAATCACCATCCCTGGAGGTGTAAGGAGAGACTGCATGTAGCACTCAGTGCCACAGTCTAATTGATGTAGTGGTGTTTGGTCATAGCTTGGACTTGATGATCTCAGAGGTCTTTTCCAACCTAATTGATTCTGTGATATGAGTCACATAAAACATATCTTGCCTTATGGCTTGCTCAAAACAGAGCTAACAGTTCTGCTATCACTGCTTTTGACCCAGGGCTACAGAGGGGATACTGGAGAAATGGAGGAACATGTAACCAACACAAATGCTCATCCTGAAAAGTGGTACAAACAAATGGAAAAAAGAACCTATCAAGTGGGCACCAACTGTCTTAACCAGAAGAAATTACGAGATCTAGTCCTATACTGTCAAAACTTATTAAAAAAAAAAAATCTGGTAGACATTCCTCCTCAGTGTGCAACCATAACAAATGCACTACTGAATTCTTGAATATTTTTATGCTCTGGAAAACACTTCTCTGATAGCAAAAGCTTGGCTTGAGTCCTGCCTAGGACTGGTGGGTTTTTGCAGGCAAGTGTTTTGTAGCTGTGAATTCTTTTCTTCCGCCTGTTAAGGATGTGTCACTGCAGTAGCTGATTAAACAAATAAAAATTGTCCCTAGAAAGTGATAATCCAGATCACTGTTTCCCCTTGTAAATCCTGTTTTGTCACCCATGCCTTTCTGTGTACTTGGATTTTAGATTCCTGCTCCAAGTCACACAGGCAGTCTGAATCAGGATCCAACTGGACAGAAGTTCAAAGCCATATTTCCTTTGTTTTGTTATGAAGAGAAAATGCAGACCAGAGGTGGCAAGCATGCAACATCGTATTTGTCATCAAGTATGGGAGGCAAATGCTGGACAATGGATTAAAATGAACCATCCAATTGAATAACATGTGGTTGCCAAAAAAACAATGTCTCAAATACTTCTCCCAATTTACACGATATTTTTTGTGACAGTCTTAGCTAAGTTTTCCCCATTTATAAGTAAATTTATATTCAATTGTCTATGACAACAATGTTAATATTCCAAATAATTCTATGGGATATATCTTTATGTAACAGGCTGGAGAAAAATGTCCACAGCTTTATAACCATCCCAAATATACAGTACAAGTATTTTGGCAACTCAAGCTCTTAAGACCTCAACAGGGAAAACTCCCAAGAATATGGCTTTTGGTGACAGTGGGAGCTATAAAAGTTTGGGCATAATTTTGAATTCAAACCATATGATCAGTAAAATCCATGCTTACTTCTGCAGCTAAGAAGCTTTTCTGGATGTATATTTGGGTCATTTGTTCTTACTGCCAGACATTGTTTTGGAAACCTTCCTAAAGGAACAAGCTTTTTAGGTTTTTTGAGCTTCTAAGCTCCTATTTGACTTTTTTTTTCATACATGCCTGGAACTCTGGAACTGAAAAAGCCTTAGAAACCATCAGAATTGGTTGCTCCCACCCATTCCTAAGAAGGAGCAAACCAAAATGATAGCAACATTGGTGCTGTGTTTCTTGCCTTGTGCGTCATGCAGCTGCCCTGCCAGCCAGAACCATTTATAGTGCACCAGGACAATGTGGAAATTATCTCCTTCCTCCCTGCTCCAAATGCTCTAAGCTTGCTCATTACCACATATCCCATTGCTCAAAACAGATTTAAAGTATAAAGAACACTGCTACAAACTCCTCTTTGTGCCAGGGCTTTGCCTGGATGTCTTCCCGCCCTCCCTCCTAACAACTCTTAGGACCTGGGCGCCTTCTCCTTCTCCTCTCCTCCAAGCTATCTTTAACTTCATTTCACAAGGCAATTAAACTGCTGCAATGAGCTCATACATCCATCCCAGCACTTCTTCTACTACAGCTGTAACCCACTGCCTATATTCAATGTAATTTCTATGAGGCAGTTAGAGTTTTGCACAATAAATGCTACATATATATTCTGTGGAAAAGGTGGCCCAGATGAGATACCCTCCAGCAAGCACCCCAGCCCCTCTGCAGCAGATGGTACTACTCATGCTGCCTCTCCAACAGCCTGATGTGCTACAGCTGCACAGGACAAAAATCTGTCCAAGGTGCACTGAGCTCCAGCCAGTTCTACAATGCAAATACCTTCCCAGAAGAGGTATCATTAAATTACAAATAACTTTCTCTGTCCTGAATTGGACTAGCAAGTTAGACAGGACGTTCTTCACAGGAAGAGATTTTCTAAAGAACTTAATAGAAACTGTCAGCATCTCTGCTTTCCACATGAAGGACTCTGTTTAAAATTCCTTTTTTATTCCCCTGTAGGCAACCACTGGTTTTATTTTAGCTACAGAAAGCATGTACTTTCATAGGACTATTTTTCATAGCCATTTTCCATTTCCAAACCAATCCTTCCCTCAATGAGCTCAGTCCATATCCAAAGTAGGCATGGAGGTGTGGGAGATGGCAGCATTTAGCACCCACCCTAGTACCAGCAGCAGACCCTTTCTTCATTCACATTCTCTTATGGAAATAGAACTTTACAAAAGGTTTCCATATTACTATTCCCTGGCACAACCACAGTGCTCTGGCACTGTACCAGTGCTTCTAACATTCTTCTGCTTGCTCTTGCCCTGTCCTGAACAGATTTGGTATTCATTTCCAAGGCCTTTCTATCCATGGAGTAGTGAGGAGAATGGGCTGGAGATGACTCATAATTTTCTCCCTTTTCTCCCCCAGCCAACAGCACTGCTACATGTGTGGACTTCACAGCCTTGGGAATAGAAAGGCTTAAGAATAAAGCAGTGCTCATTTATGAATGTCTTGAGGGTGGTGGTCCTAGACATTGTTGCTCATAAGCAGAAAAGGAAAACCAGATTCTCTGCCTACAGTCAGGCCCTGTATACAAAAAGGGCTTCTCTTAAGACAAAAGGTAATTAAGTCATAAGTTTTTGTGGTATGCTAAAAGAAACACTTGCTTTAGTTGCTGTTTTTAACCTAATTTATCATCAGCCATTTGTGTGGTTGCATCACACTGTCGCAGGGACTACTTGCTTTTTAACTGAAGTCTTTCAAAGTCCATCCTACTGAGACAGTAAGCTGTTGACAGTTCTAAACACACTCACGCTTAGTTTTCGTGCAGTTTCAAAGTGCTGTTGAAGTATTAATATGGATGCTCACTACTGAACCTGAACTAGATTTCTTCTACTTCAATACTTAATTGAATTAACTCCCAAATAGCTTCGGATTTTAGTATGTAAAGGCTGCAAAAGAAGTAAGTTACCACATTTTAAAGTTTTTATTTCTTCTTGTTGCAAAATTATTTGGTTTTTTAAATTTTTTGATTTTCATATTTGTTCTAAAGTATAGCACACAACAATGTTATCAGGAACTGGGTTTGATAGTAACTTAGACTTTTTCAGTTCACATGTATAGACTTTTGTAACACAATTAGGGAGGGTGGTGTGAATGAAATATGAATGGAAATGTGTGCACCACTTGAAGCAGTAGCAAAACAGAGCTGAAAACAGTGGCACACACAGATAACAATGAACAAAGACGACTGAAGGACAATTTAAAATGTCTCATTTACATCGAGATGAGCAGGACTGAGCTCTGGTAAGGCCACAGCAAAGACGCCTCTAGGACCAGGACCCTGCACCTTGAAAACAGCAACAATCCCTATCACAGCACATAACCTGTACCACTCTATGCTGCAGGCACAGCACAAGTCATATAGCAATCTGAAGAAATTCAACATGAGGCTATACTGACATGAAAAATTTATGGAGGCTGAAGTAAGAAATACCCTCAGGCAAAATAAGCGTGCCAGCACAGCTGCTGGATCTTAAAGGCATAGAAGACCTGTATAAAATCAAATCTATCACCACTTATGACCAGAAGGCCAGAGAAAGCATTGAGGACTTGACAGCCACGGCCCTTTTGCCTTCAGTGTCACACACGAGCAACCCTGGCCAGATCATAGGAACACAAACATCCTGATGCTTTTAATATTTAGGAATGAGACTGAATAATAAAATAAACTTTTTTGAACACTCTAACATAAATCCACCTCTCTGTTCTCTAAGAACTTTCACCGAGTGCTGTCAAATCAATTTCCTATGGTGGATTGTGTCAAGTTGCCTCCTCTCTGCTGTGAAACAGTCCTCTCAGCAGGAAGGTGGACGGATGACGCTGTACTGAGATACAGCATAATGCACATTTTACAAATAAATTACACTTTTGAAAGTTCAAGAAGTCACATGTGAGCCAAACTCTTAGACTCAGTTCTTCACATGCCCAAACATCAGCCCCAGCAGACAAGATCACTGCCATGAAAAAATACACCCCACAAACTTCCACAAATGCAGAGGTATGAGCACTTGCCTAACACTCAGGTTAAATATGAAGAGGAAGAAAACTATATTGTAAATTTTGGTAGTTTTTCTCCTTAGGGAAAAAAAAATGGTTTCATGTGAATTTGAAGTAAACAGCAAATGGAATTACCATGATGGTTTCGCATGAATTCATACTGGTTCACTTGTTACCTAATCCTGACCCCACCTAAGTCAAAAGTAAAACTCCGGGAGCCTGAAAATGTAATTCTACTTGTCTTCTAGCTATTCTACTGCTTTTTCTAGTGTTACCACTTAGCTGATTTAACTGTTACTTAGACCAAAGAACAATCTCAAATTACCTTCAGTTTTACATTCACTTAAAAGAGATGAGTGCAGATTTGAAACAGATGACCTGAGATTTTTATTTTTTTTTTCTTTTCAGCCTCTTTGATTCTTCTTTAGAGACTTGGCACTGTGACACTTTTGGCTGAGGGAAGGAATGGTACTGAACAGATGGATTGGTCAAGTGTCTGAGCAGACTAAATCAGAAAAACAGAGAATCAAGAAAGAAATCCATCTCAGCTGGAAATAGTAAGTAGTTTTATTCTTCATGAATCTTTAGCTGTATGTGCTAAAGGTGTATGTCACTTCTTGCCCTTCCAAAAGATAGAGTGGTGTTTGTCAAACCATTCAAGCTTACTTTTTTAAATTAAATGGCTTTATGCTAAACCAAAAAACAACTGATGTTATCAAAAAAATGAGCACATACATGCATTACCCTGCTTAATAAGTCATCCTACACAACTTAAAACCATTTGAACCTAGTTTCAAATTGGTATTTCCTGATTAGTTTGTGACTGCAATCTTTAAAAGTTACTGATTATTACTGTCTGGTTCAGATTGTCAGCAATTTTACTTTGCCAAGAAATAAACCATAAAGCCGCAGTTCTGAGGTTTGCCCTGCACCCTAAAAATTAGGTATTTAATGCTCTAAATTTTGCAAAAGTCACAAAAAAGAAGTAAGTACAGCAGCACTTGAACAGTGGTCAACAATTGCACAGGGCTGTTACAGGGAAGTCCTCTGCAGATCTTTTAGTATGAAAGATACTGTGTTACATATATTACTATTCATAATTACTGTGATTAGGGGAATCATCTATTCCTAGAAGTCTGGATGCCTAAATCCAGGCACGAGATTTTTCTCTGGACACATTCTCAGATTTCTGTATGAAAATGAGAGCTAACCTTGGAAAAAGTAAAGGTTTCAATCTGGCTGGGCAAATTAGGTTTGCATTGATTGTGTGTGGCACTTTGCTTATGCAAGATGCATTTTCTTGAGAATGAACCTTCATATAGTCTCTGCCCAGACAGTAACTTTTTCCACTTTCCAAAAAGAGAGAAGGGTCTGGATTATAGCAAAAAAAAAAAAAAAAAAAAAAAAAAAAAAAAAAAAAAAAAAAAGATCCTTGGCTGATAATTCTACACCAGAAACTTTCCTAATAATTTTTAACTGTATTCATTTCACTGAATCTAATAGTATTTAAAGATACTACTTTAATAAAGTCTAATTTACTAAGGTATTTACTTAAACATATGAGAATTCCAGCTTGGGTCAAGAAGACAACTCCTTTGCTTTAACTTAAATGCCTGTTTTGATGCCTCAGTGAATCAGGCCTGAGTGATTTATGGCAAATGCAATGCCTTTTTGGAAAAGGAATTGTATCTTTTGCCAGAATCTAAAGATTGCTAAGTAGTCTTAGGAGGTTGAACCAAAACGACTGCACTTCCTTACATATTTGATTATATTGGAATGAGATTATAGGTATTTTTCCCAAAATAAAAGAGGCAGCTGAATAGCCAAATTAGTAGAAAGCCTGGGGCAGCACATCTGCTCTTTTCCTCTGCTACTTAAGGCATAATGAACAGATGGAAATCTGAATTCCACCACTGACAGCCTTCATCTTGACTGTTAAAAGCAGAGAAGTAATGAGCTTTCAGAAATGTCAAAAGGAGGTTGTAACGGGAATACTTAAAGCATTTCTGATAGATGAAATACACTCCAAATATTTGTACTGTTTATCAGGTTCTTGATGGTGGTTTTAAGGCATTAAAATATCTTATATACCTGCAACACAAATTACACTTGAGAGAAAAGAAGCATATTGGAGGCTAGACTGAAGAAATGGAGAATATAGAATTCTAAGAAAAATGGTGCTAACTGTTTTCAAAGCATTATTTAGACAGCATACTGTTTGACTTGAGGAACTGTGACTATTACTGAATCACAGAATGCCTGAGGCTGGCAGACACCTCTGGAGATCATCTCGTCACCCACTCAAGCAGGCGAAAGCAGGCTGGGCAGGACCACATCCAGACAGCTTTTGGACTATCTGCAGGGACAGAGACTCCACAATTTGTCTGGGAAACCTGTGCCAGTGCTCAGCCACCCTGACAGTAAAATGTTTTTTTTTCAACGCTAAAATTTCTCTTACATTTAAGCAAAATGTTTGTGTCTTATTTTCTCTTGTCCTGTCATGGAGGTCCACTTATAAGCAGCTTGGCTCAGTCTACTTTAAACCCCTGCCTTCCAATATTTGTACACACCTATGAGCTGCTGCTTCATTGGAGTAGACAGCCCCAGCTCCCAGTCTCTACTCACAAACGTAAATTTATAAACCAAGGATCAAAAGTGAAGGATGCTACTCTGGATTAAAAAAAAAAAATTAAATTAAAAAGCCATAGCTAATGGACATATGATGTTGCTCAGCAACTCTCATGGTCAAAAAGGTTAACATAAATAAGGGCTGAACAGATAAGGGATTATCAAGTATGGATAGAGAAATCTCACCTTTGTATTTTCTATAGCATAAATAGCACTATAATGACCATTTCTGATGTCTGCAATTAAAGATTTAAATACCAAACCAAATTGATTCTAACCAAATGCCTCATTTTATGCAGAAGGCCAAACTAGTTTACAAAAATGTTTCCTGTCCTTATAAACTTGTAATACACTGAACATGGCTAAGAAAATGCTTAAATAACATAGAACTCCAAACATTTAATGAAGCTGACATGCTCAGCACTCTGTGGGATGACTAAAAGGGCTTAAAAAAGGTATGTTTTGAATGGTTATCTGAAAGAAATTAAAAAAAGTTGCATTGCAGATGTAACAGGGGAGATATTCCACATTAATGGAGAAAAAACCCCAAATCCTCCTAAGCAAAACATGAAAAAATAAAAGGCAGCAGAACTGCATAACTAAAGCAGAGATGAGGCAGAGGTAGCAATAAAGCTGTGCAGAACCATGAAAGAACAAGAACTGTTTTTGGTATAGGAAAGCCAATAAAGGCATTTTCTCCAGAGGAAGTGTGAACACAGTGCATCAGAGGAAGAAGAGTTTGGCAGCAACATTTGGACCACCTGGAAGGAAACCCAGGTTATATCACAAAGGCCAGAAAGTACTGTAATCCACAAGGGAGAATATCCAAGACTATAAATGGTTTGGAATCTATTCCAATAAAACATAAACACAGAGAAGAACTATGCCCAGGGAAGGACATCAGAGTCATCCTACACATTGCAGCGAGATGGCGAGCACTGTTACTTCCTTGGAGAAAATGGGTTGGTTCTGTTTGAGTAGCATTGCTGGCATTTAATTTTCCAGCTCGGTGCTACTCAGTAGAAATTAAATACCTATAAAAATAGGGAACATTTCCAGTACACATCACACATAAGATATCCCAAACCTGATAACATTATAAAAATGATGTAAGCATGTGTTCAACCAAACTCTTTAGGTCCTGGGAATGGTGACCTGTCATTCCTCAGACAGCATTCTTCCTTCTTTCTGCCCTTCCTGAGCAAACATACAAACCAGTGAAAACCTGGATTATAGCTTCCATACCTTGCATCATTATACAAGTATCAGACACTCTCTAAAGTTAAAAGCACCAGGCAGTTTTGGGCCACAAGATTACTATCCTGTATTAAAAAGCTTTTCCCATCAGCTCTGCAAATGAAACTGGAACTCAAGTCAATAATACACATTTAATCTGCAGCAGTTGGCATCAGCAAGCTAAAGGAAATCATTATCTTTCAGAAGGAAACAAAATTTAATAGAAGTTCAGAAGGGCTTCACAGGCTTTACATAGTTGCCTTTAAGCACACATCTCCTGGACTTGTGATGGTTGGCCTAAAACTGGAGCACTTCAACTCCATTACAGCACATTTTGCATCTCCCATAGCACACATGGTTTTCTGACCAGTCACATCAGTATTACAAAACTAATTTATGTTGCTCACTGATTTCACATGTGATGATTGATTTAAGTTACTCTGGACCAAGAAAGGAGTGGTTCATATATAAAAAAGTCCCAAAACTTTCTTAGATCAATGGCCACATAAAATGAGTTCAGAACTAATCAGAAATTTTTAAACAGAAATTTTTCCTTAAGAAATTTGGTATTATGTAAAGGTAAGGAAAAAAAAAACAAAACTGAGAGGATACTTTTCTTAAGTACTCAAGTAATTACTGTTTTGAAAATATTAACCAGAACTTAAGGGAAAATCACATTTTATTACTCCCAGCTAAACACATTTTTCTACTTTACTGATATGGTTTACCTAAGTCACAATTCTCAAAGCTCCACACGAAGAGTAAAGCTTCAAAGATTAACCAAAACAACTTTAATGGCTCTTCAGTAGTCCAAAAGTTGCCAGCACTATTAATATTTAAATGAAGTCAAGACTTCAGGTATTAACTTCAAAATCACTCCTAATTAGATTTTTACCAGGGAAAAGTTGGAGGAATGTTTATGAACTTTGCCACAGAAGTGGAATACTCAAGCTCAATAAAATGGCATATTTATAAGGGTAATGTTTTTTCCAGGAGTCACCATAAAGAAGTAACAGCCGCTCTTGCTTTCATTGCAGAAACAGAAGCATTCTGGAATCCCAAAAGAAAGGGAAAGTATGAACATTGTATTTTACATTGAAAAACTGGCAACACTTCCAGCTCACCTACACTGGACATATTATTACCGCCTGTGCTAGTGGCTACAGTTACTCTTTACCATCGTGAATTTAGCTTTCTTAAAAACTGCCTTTGAAGTAAGTTCAAACTTTTCAGTCCAAACTATCTCACTGGTAAATTTGTATTCAAATATTTATTAAAAATTACTGGAAAGAAGGTTAATTGGAGACTAAATTAAGGTCCCAGAAGTGTTCTAACTCTCTTTTAACATTTTAAAGAGGTGGTTAGAAGTTCTAAATAGCTCCTCCTCAATGTCTCCTCAAATATTTGAGATCCTGGGGATTATATCAGTGATCTCAAAAGAGTACTGTATAAAATCATAGCTCTTATAATCAGGGACTAAGTGAGAAAAGGAAGTGGCTGCATGCTCCTCAGAACTGTTTATAATCCTCTGCTAAGCCAAATACTACCTATCCTTTACACACAATTATTTACACTTTCCCCAGGGAACATCAGATGTGCACCAAATGGTCTCCCATGTCTGTCAGAGTGAAGGAAGAAATTAATGTTTAAGACATTATTTTGCATTATAGGGGCAGCTCACTAAAAATGCATTTTTTCTCTGATTTTATTTCAGGATGTTTAGAACGTAACACTACATCTAAACCAGAATCCTTGGATAAGGCTGTGGCATATTGACTTTGCAGAATATACATGCATTTCAAATTAATTGTCTCAGATACCATCTACAGTGGACTGCAAAAGTAGGATGTACCAAATAGTTCAAAGGAATATTTTTTATGGTTTTTCTAAATTCTATTACTAACTATATTATTTTCTTTTTGCATATAAATAACTCACTTATACCTTGGATTTTTCAATATTAATTCAACAAAAAATCTTTTTATGTATTTTAGTGGACTTCTTAAATTGCTTTTTTGGAGATGAACTGTTGGAATTCCTACTGGATTCACCACTGAAGATATACAAACTAGACCCAGGTCACACCTTTTTAGAAGGATTGGAGGGAAGCATGAAGGAAAGTTTTATACTCATTCCAGATTCCCTTTTTGGTATTTTTGTTAACACAAAAACTTTCTGTTAACTGTAATTACTGGTAAATTCTATGACTTCTATGATCCAAAAGTATTAATACATATTTGTATTCCAATGACTTCAGAGAATTGATAGGTATGTTCAGGTTATCTTGCCCAAAAAAATCTATCTTGCTTACTTCAGTAAGCCCCTTGTCCATGATGTATTGATGAGAGATCCATCTGCCTTTTAAAATTAGTTAATATTCCTTTTCATTAGCCAATAATCTTTCAGTCTTTGTTGTCTAGTGAATATTGAAATGTTCACATCCATAGTTAGAATTACTTGGTTTACTTGAGTACTCATTATTTGAGTGTATTATATTGGAGAATAGCACCTACTGAGAAGAGTTTATGGGTGCCAGTTAATGCAACTTTACTGTTTTCTGGGGTTACTCATTCACAAAACTACAGAGTTGGATTCTCCAGCTTCCTAAGCCTACCCTGCATCCCAAAAACCCAAAACCTTAAATCACAGAAGAAATCAAAGAACTTTCCTTGCAGAGATGAATCATCCTATCACTTCATACCAGCCAGAAACTTAACTTCTGAGTAAGGAAAGAGTATTTAATAGGTTTTGCAGAAAAAGAAAAAATGTGCATGTGGGAAAAAAAGGCAAAGTATTCTACTCCTGTGCAATATCTACACTATGCGATGAAGTGCATAACGAAGAAAATCAGGGGTTTTTTTCTTTCTGTAATGTTTGCTTGAGAATAACAAGCTCAGCTTATGCTTCCTTAGCATGGCAATTATTATTTTATATCATAAAGCAGAGATTTTGATTTGTCTGTGTACTTCCTATGACTGCGAGTTTTCTGAAAGAGGTCTGATAATGTATTTATAGTAATAGATTACATAGTCTAAAAAGTGTAAAAGGCTAATTATGCTTATGCTATGTTAATAATATTACCTGTTTCTTTCAACCACCTCCCTGAAAGCTATTTTCCCTGTCATCTAATGCAAATGACCTTTTTAAAGGCTATGCCCAGGTGATGCCAAGCACAGAATACCCATAAAAGCTCTGTGCAACCCAACACTCTCAAAATACTTATTTTCTTGAAGAAATGTGGGGAGGAAGCAGAAGGAGGATATTACAATCATTTTTATTCCAGTCATTCAGAAGCAAATACACATATGTACAATCACCCTTCTGGGAAGAAATGCTTGCATGGGGAGAATTTTTATGAAGAAATATGAGTTAATATATTGAATGATGCTTCAAACTTTCACAGTATCAGACGAGTATCTAAATGTGCATGTTCACATTCGCTGTGGCATCTGAGGTGGCTCCAAAAATCCATCCCTCACTTACTAGCTGTAGCTCAGTGGATGCATACAATCCATAAGGTACTGAATATAATCAGAATTACACTGTCAAACAATGTTCCTCTAATGTAAACTGTCACATACTACAACCAAAGAATCTCATCTGGGTCCCCTTAATGAAAAAGCTCTTGTTAATAATTTTTATTGTTACACGAGATAGCTTAGAGCATGGCATCTATATTTCCCTTGGTCCTCAGTCTCCAAATTCCACTTTTGTGGGCCAAATTCCACGTTTGTGGGACAAAAATCTTGGTTTGAATAATGGTTTTATTTGCTGGTAGGCTTTAGTAGCTAAAAATATAAATAGAGTCAGAACGATTATATCACAAGATTTGTTCATACTGGCAGGATCATCTGTATATTAAAATAATAAAAATAGAAAGTAAATAGCAAATGTCTCTACTCACTGCCAATAGACAAAAAACGAAAACTGTTTCCTAACTCTGTATCATATTGAACCATGTGCTCAAGCAATGCAAAAGGTAATGCAAAAACCATTGCCTCCACTTCAAGAAGCTATGAAAGACAGGCTGACAAAAAAATAGGAGTGGCACAAAGGAGAATAAGTGTTTCAAAGTGTTGCACTTTGCTTATTTACTTAATTGTACATTCCATTCCATTGCAACATTCCATGTAATAGATTAAAAAGGTAAGCTAGTACCTTTATACTATCTGAATGTTCATCTATCCTACAATTAGAGTACCTTGTATTTTCATAATTAATTTTTGTGAGCTGCAATAATCAGCAAAAATTAAAATTTATGTGATTTACATTAACGAAAATGATGAATTTTAAAATGTATTTTTCACAAGCTTAGGAAAGCTGTCATCTGACCTAAATTACTTAATGAAAGGACAACCAACTGAACATGGAGAGTGCTGTCAGTAGGGTATTGCATCACTACTGAACATCCTCCTTCAGGGTGCTGGAGGAAACTCCTCCAGGATTCAGGAAAATGCTTTGTTACACAGAAACCTAGCCAATTTCTTTTTGTTTTAATTTATCTCAGGGCTCTGACAGGCAACGATAAACTGAATTCAGCCAAAAATTAGGATCACATGGTGAACTGAGATTCGTTCTGCAAACTTCTCTCAATCTGACAAAGACAGCAGAAAAAAGTCTCTCCTCATTCTACATTTCTCCCCTACATTATTTAGGAAGCTAGATCATCTGGACCAAGACATTAGCTACTTCAGTCAGGGAATACTTTTTTGTTGTTGTTGAATTTATTCAGTTTCTCATTCAAATGCTCACAGGACATTGACACGGGGATGGATTTTTGGTCAGGAAACACATGTCCATTACACTGCTTCCCTCCCCCACTTCCCTCAAAAAAGCCAGGAAAGATGTACAATAACTGTAGCTGTCTGCAAAGTCTCTTCCCTAGAGAGGGGAATAATGAGCTCTTGGAAATGTTTAAAGTCTACTAAATAAGAAAAGCATCTAGCAATGATCTGGTAAAACAGTTTTAAAGCCATGAGAATCTACTCAATATCTCCAGCACTATTATTTTAAAAAACTAGGACAATAGCCAATTTTATACTTCTGGAATTATTATTGTTTTATAAATTTATACATATATACACACATATGCATCTTTTAAAATGTCTACATTTCCTGGCATTCCATGTAGACAGCTAGGGCTTCAAATCTTAACGAAATTCAGCTAAATAATCAAGTCCACGCCCATCTCTAAGTATTTGAAGTATAGATGTGTCCAAAATGCTTTCAGTTCCTTTGTTTGTTTGAGCCATTGCAAAAAAAAAAAAAAAAAGGCACATTGAGATTTTGCGAATTCATAAATATTATATAATTTCTGGGATAACAACTTGGAAGAGTGATAAGAGACTGTCTCTAGGGATTCCTTCATGAACCCCCTGGTTGGGGGCAGGAATAGTGCTGTGAAAATAGTTAAAACATTTAAATACAGGGAAGGAAACAGCTTATGCAGTCTGAGTTGTTGTACAATGGCTATGATGTACAAGCTATTGCGCAGCATAAAGAATAATAATCCCCCACAGACAAACACTACAAATAACATCCCTGGATGTCCATTTGGCAACTTCCAGATGTTGTTTTTAATCCTTCAATCACCCACAAAGGCTAGAAGCATCACAACAGCTATCCTGCACTAGCCACATGCCCAGAGGTAGGCTCTTAGATGTAGCACTCAACACCTAAACTTTTCCAAGGTTTGGCTTGAGTCTCCAGCAAAAATCCTCGAACGCTTCTGAAGTCATGAGCAATAAATGCCATGACCTGAGCTCCAAAGGAATCTCTTCCCTGCAAGAATGAGTGACACTGTGGCTTTCACTCTCTCCTACAAAAATCTCCTCATCAGCTCTCAGCTTTCATATCTAGCCAAAAAAAATCTCTATTGCCTTTTTTTGTAGCTTCAAAGTACTTTAAAGAAAGACTTTCTTAATACACCAAAGTGTATAAAAATGTATTAGATGCTGGAATCTCACATTTTTCATGGTCTTCTTGCAGTGTTTGCTTGGTGGAATTTGAACACAGATTTAATAAGTTTTGCTGTACAGGACAGCCTTATCTTTATGCCAAGAAACAAACAACTTGTTCTCCTAGAAGTACAGGGTATGCACTAAGCAGGAATATCTGAAACATACCAGATCTCCGAAAAAGCCAAGTTTTCAAACTGCAGAACCACAAATAAATCATAGAATTCATATTTACTTCACCATTGAGGTCTCCTCAGCAAACTGTATAATCCAAAGTGAAAAATACAGACTTCTTTCAACAGAGCCAAAGCTCACAGAAAATAGAACAGTCCCAGTTGAACGGGACCTATAGGAATCATCTATTCTAAGTAATCATCTATTCTATGATTACCTCAAGGCTGACCATAAGTCAAGGCATATTATTAAGGCCATTGCCCAAAAGCCTCTTAAACATTGACATAATGTGCTTCTCTTTCATCCAAGAGATGGCTAGGAAATACAAAAAAGCTTGTTGGTGCAGAAGTAAGGCTGTGCAAAAGTTGACGTTTATCTGGATCCCTCTCAATAAATTAGTTCTGCATGCCACTACTTGACCATAGCAGATCTAACTGGAAGAGACTGAGCAAGCTGTGAAAAAGGGGGCTGCATCCCCAGCATTAAGACCAGATGGTTGTTACATGGAAAACAGGTGTGATCTGTCACTGGAAAGGAACAGATCCACATGCAAAAAAGGAAAAAAGGCATGTGGAGAAAACCTGATGTTCTCAAATATATTTCCATCCATTTACAGTAAAACTCACTCATAATGACAATACGCTTTTGACCATAATTCATGTTGCAGGATTAATCAAATAATATATATATCATCTACAAAAACAGTCCCCAAGTTTTCACTTTTTATTTTTGTTTACTAATAGGGTATGTGACTACAAATATTTTGAAAGTCTATATAACCGATTTGGAATTATACCAACAAAATTAATAGTAGTATAGGAGCAGTCCTCAGGACAACAGGATACGTGGCGAAAGTTCTAAGTCTGTATCCACCACACAGCCTTTTTTTGGATATTTTGCAGAATTTAAATCATAAACAGATGCTTATGGAAAGAAACTGTCTCCTCTTTCTTACATACAATGTATTAATCACTCTAAAATAAGACTATAAAGATAGTATCTTGCTGAGTCCTTCGTATTTAGCAATGTTACTAAATACTTAATTTACATCCCATTTGGGACAAAGCTTAAGAAGCAGAATTTGAGATGCTTTAGTGATCTACAAAAACAGTTATAAAAACTATTTAAATATTTCTTATTTTTAGTGGGGAGAGTGATAGCAAGGAAGTATTAATGAAGCTGAAAAGCAGCAGTTGCTGCTTATCATTTGTTTCTCCCTTAATAAGAGAAGGGTGGGAACTGTGGTGTGCTATGACAGAACCAAGCAAGGAGCCAAGGACGTGGGACATACAGCAGCCAGCCAGAGCATGACAGAGACAGCAGGAGATCATGAAACAAAGTAATTAAAAAACTAAACCAATGTATTTAGAAAACCTGACTTAGAACTGCAAATCAGAAACCCAGGAGGATATAAAAGAGAGAACAGCTGTGACATAGAAGGATTAGAGATAATTATATAGGTGGGAACAAAAATGGCTAAGCACACGGGCAGGATTAGGACAAAAACAAACCTATCCAGAGCAAAGTGAGGTTCATTTTCTCATTTACCAGTGAGGTAGGGTGCTGCCCTGTTAAGCAGAAAACATCCAAGACACATCACACCAGACAAGGTTATTGTCTCTAAAAGTTTCTACTCCTGCCCCACCAAGGAAGGAAGAAAAACCAAGCAGACCACAAATAATTGTAGTCATGACATTCAAAACCTAACTAAGGTCTATACCATATTAGGGAGAAAAAAAAAAGTCTTTCTGACATCAGCTGGTCTATCAGAGCTGCTTGAATCCTCAAAATCTGGCAAATTATTTTTTCACTCTGGTTTTGGTTTGGGTTTTGGGGATGTTTTTTAGATGCCTTCACTATTGTTAATCCACAGCATCACTGGGATAGAAGTTGCAGTACTTTAGTGGTGGTGCAGTTCCCTCACTCATCATGGTCTTTGCAGCCAGGAACCTCAGTTTAGAGCCAAAAAGATATAACCCACTGGTGGTCTCATACAGCACACACAAGACGAAAGCATACAAAAAGAAGATACCAGAATTTTCCCAGCAGAGGACCATCGCTTATTACATCTTCTTTCTAAGGAGACAGCAGTCATACCTGCATTAAGAGTTTCAGTCTGACACCTCTGAGCAGCAGAACACTGGACTTTATTGACCGATAGGAAAGTAACAAAAAGCAAACATTAACCTTATTAAAATGAAGGAATTTGGTTTCCTGTAAATGTGACATTTAAGCAAAGTCTTCAACCACAGGCACTGAATCCCAGTGTCAGGTCCTGCAACTGAAGAGTATCCCTAGCACAGATGGTAGTTAAGTCTATAATTACCATAAACTGCAGAACATTTCACAATTATAAAAGCAATCTAAGCCAGGTCTATTATGGTACCATCAGTGCTGCTCAGAACTTCAAAATTAGTTCATAGCACCCTCTTGTTTTATGACTGACAGATAAGTAGCACACTAGAATTGTTTTCCTTCATCCTACTTCTACCAAAAGTTAGTCCCCTCTATTTTAAAAGCATTATACTACCAAAATGGAGCAAAATTAAAACATTTTCTTTTCTAATGAAAATAACTACAATTAAAATGGAACTCTTTTCCATTCTAGCCATTCCTATCTAAAGGAGATACTTATTATTGTTTGTACTATACATCCACATTTGACTTCTAAAACTGAACACAGGAGTGGAGTTTGATGCCTTTTTCGAAAAACATTGTTTTCTTTGTGAGGAAGCAGAAGTTAGCCTTGGCCATTTCTCTTAGAATGATTCAACTGCTTCGAAGACACTTACTTCTGTAACTGAGGGGAAGAAATGCAATGAAAAAAACCTCAACATCCTGGGCAGTTTAGTTAATATTCATTTTTTACTTTTAGGTTTTACCTTATAGAACTGAGCATCTGTTTAGAATTCTCTTCTCTGATTTCATATTTATAACCTTGCTTAGTTTATGTCAGTGCAGTTCAATTACATATCTGCAACCCCACTAAAACACCTACATGTGCAAAAAAATAATTTCAAATACTCAGGCACAAAACACCACTTAAAACCTCCATCAGCAACATTGCTGTGGTAATCAGCCAAAAAAGTTACTTAGGTGAATTTTCCCATTTTTTCCAATCACAGCAGAATTTCTAACGCAGAAAAAAGGCATGGCAACAAAGTGAGATGAAATTTGAAAACTGTGGCAGTATTTATTCAAGCTAAAACTAGTTTAGTGGTTTTCTTTGGAGCACAGACTATGTTCTTTGTCAAAAATCTGTTTTGTCCCACCTTCTATTAAGTGGTTCTTTGACAATACCTCTGTGCTCAGTGAGCCAAAACTGCTGCCAACAAGCCTCAACTGAGAAAACACTATAGCTCTGTTCACCTATTCAATGGTTTATATCCATATTAGCTCCTTGTCCTTGACCATCTGACCTCCTGCTCCCAAACACAGAGCATAAAAATTTGGTTTAGCACCTTATGCTGTCCTGCATACCTGGAGCTGTATGAAACAGCCACTTGTCTGATGAAAACTTCTGAAGTTTGCTCCATAACATGGTTTTATACCAATAGGTGCAGATACAAAATGTCAGAATTAGGGAGTTTTTAATACAACCAAAAGCCAGAGAAGCAGAACGATGGCTACCAGGCATCACCAAAGCAGCTCTGCCTGCAGAGTCCAGACGAGAAAGCGTCTGGGACAAAAGCGCAGCAGTGCCAGCTCTGATGTCCAGAGACCAATTCCTCAGTGCCGCCTGCCCAGCTGGAGGTGTCTGTTAATGCAATAGGGCAGCACAGCTGCAAGAGGCTGAATATTTCAGGTAGAATGCCGGTTTAAAATGCACAGTGGATTCTCTACACCTTGATCTCCTCATTGATTCTGGATTTTTTGCCAACAAGTCACTTAAATGTCTTTAGGCTATGGGCCTGCAGCATTTGAAGGTGTTGCTGCAATTAAGTGAGGATGTGCAGCTGAATTTGACATCAGGATCATACCCAGTACTCCTCACATATATTATTTCAAAAATGGCCACCATGCATTTTAGTTAACAGCTACAGATGAGCAGCTGGTTCCCATTTCAAAATCTGATTTGGAAAATATACAAAACCAGCTGCACTCAGTTCTCTTATCCTGAAAGTATCATTCTTTAAAAATATTTTCCATATATAATTTACAGCTTCTATACTTTTCTGGCAAAGAAAAGAAAACAAGTCCTTAGACTGTGTAGTCTAGCTTAAACTGAAAATCACTTCTTTTATACAAATTTAGAATAATTAACAAATTTAAGAAAGCATTTCTTTTTATCTGTTACGGCATTCTTAAATCAGCTGGTATAAATGTGTAGGATGAATTACTTAACTAACTGTTTTCCCAGTATAAATTCAGTAGAATCACTGTTGTCCCACAGCTGAAGAAATGTAGTATACCAGAAGTCAAACATGTGTTCATGTTATATTAATTTTTCAGAAGAAAATACCATAATAAAAGATTTTAATAAAAACTTGATACTGTAAAAAGATGTCCTAATGTCTGAATCACATCCCGCCAGAGAAATGGACTCCATAGGTTTTCAGATGACTCCAGGGCTGCCAAATGCAAAACCTCTAACAAGACAGGCTTTCTATTCTGCAGCTACTCAAAAAGGCTAGATTAATTAATTACTTAATTTTAATGGTGCAGAATCAAAGCATATGTAAGAAAGTGGACTTAAATATTATTGCCAAATTTCAGAGGTTCGCATAGTTGGTTAAAGCACATAAGATATGAGCTTATTGTGAGAACTGTAGAATTTCAGAGACTTGCACAAGTGTTTTCTGTTCTAACATGGGACCACAAATGCAGAGTACATCTAGGCAAAAAAGTACCTGATTAAACATTTTCAAAGCATATACACTACCTGAAATTAATACTAGTTAAGTTCTTTGTGGCAGCTTATGGCTTATTAAAAGAATACTGGTTTTTTCCTGCATTTTTTTCTCTTCAGATCCGAAGACTCTTCTATTACTAGTAATTATCACAACACTTCAGTTTATCTAACAGACACAAATAAGCTTCCTCCTAGTCATTCGTATGTTCTGTTGAAGGTAAAATAACTCTTGCACATGTTTTCTAGATCAGAGCTCTATCCCAAGAAAGAGCAAAGATCCCAAATATCTACTCCACCAAGGTCTTTTAAAATAACGTGAGAGAAAAAAAATAATAAAGGAATTTACTTATGGCAGTAGAAATTAATCACAAAGCAATTATAATCAAATTAAATTTATACATCCTTTAATTAAGTATTTCAGAAATAATCTCTTCTATCATTCTGTGATTCTAGAAAGGAGGTTTTACTTTTTCTAGCTGTACTTAACTCCTTTTCTATTAAATTCTGCATAGTTCATTTTGAACAATCCCTGCCAGCAATCTCTTTCCAGTATCCATTTAGGCTTACTACAGATCAGCAAGTACATGGACAACTAACTTTGATGAGAAAATCCACCAAATTCTAAAACGTAGTTCACTAATTATTCTCTCATTGTTTCAAAAGTATAATGTTTGAAATGGAAACCAGCTTTCTGGTTTTGTACAAAGTTAGATCCCATTTTTAAAAGGAGAAATATCAGTAACATAGTGCCAGAGACAAAACAGTAATGATAAAACAGTTTCTTCTCCATGAGCCAATGCTGGGAGAGCAGTAGAAATTTTTCCCACCACATTATTAGGAAGATCTAAAAAATAAGGGATTAAGAAAAAAGGATCTTCAAATCACTCACAGCCCAGTCTAGTTTTCAAAATGTGCTCCTTTTTTCTCTCATATACACCCCCAGTTATATAAAGATGACCTACCAGATTCACTATTATTTGGTTTTGGGGATACAATCAGCATCCTTTGGAACCCCAAAAATCTAGTTATTAAAAGAAATTCACTTACAGAATTGCAAAGAACTATTATGATTTAGCAATTAAGTAAACACATTAGCTACACAGATAACATGATTTATTCTGAAGTTGTTAGCACTGGCAGCACTGTTGAGTGTCTGTGAAGTGTCAGTTAACTGCACTTACATATGGTAGTGGGTTTGAAGTGTCATATTGCATTTTTCAGCCATGGGTAATATTTTTTACAGTGGTTTATAAACACCGGTGATTGCTAATGGAAAAATAAGATGTGCATCTGGAATTTCCAAAAAGGGTAAAAAATTCTGCAGATACCAAATACTGTCTTCTTACCCCTAGATTAAAAAAACAACTATGAATCAGTGAAATGAATCGATTGTGTGATCTTGCAATTAAGAGCAGCAGTCTTTAGCTCCCTTCAATTAAGCAAGCCCAGTTTGCTTTATTGGCATGAAATTGCTATAGAGAGACTGCAGGGATAGAAGGAGAGAGGCAGTTCCCAGCATTCAACTGATAATGTACACAATTCCAGAATTCATTTCTGGAATGCTTTTGAATCCCAGTGCCAAAACCCTGGCAAAGAGTTCATACGACAAGGCTTGCTTGAAAGACTAACTGAAAGACTAACAAGGCCATAACCTCAGCATACAGTTAAATACTTGCATTTTACAAGTCAGCATTTAATTCCACAGTTAATCACCAAAAGAGAAGTATCCTGATTTTCAAAAGTGCTGTTTGTCCACACTTCAGTACACTATATGGCTAGGCGAGGACATGTGGATTACTACTAGGATTGTAGGATGGCCAGGGAAGCCAGTGAAGTTTCCATTGCAAGACTGAAAAAGAGTAGTTAAGTCTAGCAAGTGCCCTGTCTTGCAACAATCTCGAGGAGCATGGATAATTAAATTCTGGGAATATACTCATTTGCCTAATCTGGGACTATAGCTTTTTGGCTAATGTCACTGTCAACTTTTAATATAGTGATGACAACTCTTAAAAAAAAAATGCTTGGATATGAAAAGATCTAAACTTCAGTTCTAGGATATCCTCTGAAGATCCATGGCAGTGGGTCTCTTCTCTCATGATAGATTTAAAAAGGATACAACTACAATGAAAAAGAGTATAAAAATGCAGTTATACAGCAACTTGCAAGTACCTGACGTACAAAACAGCGAGCCATGATGGTTTGTTGTTAAACCAGCCAGTGGCAAAACAAGTCAGTAACAACCCCTGAATAGGTTTTGTCAGTTGTATTTATTAATGGCTTACTATTTGCAGGCAACCAGGCAGTAGAGGCAGCCATGGGGATGGGCTGATCCACTGCCATGGATCAGGAATCTCAGCAGCAGCAGTTTGGGTGGGATACTCTGAATAAAGCACAGCAGTATTGCTCTCTGGTAGAGGTAAAGGACCAAAGAGAGATGAAGCACTGAGGTACTCAAATCCAATTAGCCAGACCATCAGTGACTGAAAGTTTTCCTGAGAGCTGATATATAGGTAGAAATACTTCTTGACTTCTAGTGGGAAAGACACAGAGCTGGGATAAAAGAGACAGATAAATTACTGTATTCTGATGTGAACTGAAGCCAAACTTTTGATATTTTACTTTGCTAGAGTTTCCAAACGGGGAAAAAAAAAAGGGAAAAAAAAAGAAGAAACTGCTGCTTCTGACAGCCTGGAAAACTACTGTACTTCCGTAACAACAATATAAACCATGTTAAAATATTACACTCATACAAATTATTCAAATAAATCAACATTCACTCCATTTACAATACAGTGCACCAGCTAACTTCTGTTGGGAATGCTGCCCACCATTTGCTGGAGCTATAAAAGATGAAGGAAAGTAACTGAGATTATCCAGGCCTTTTCCATTTGAAAAATCCCTTTCTAAAATAGTGTGGAGAAGAAAAGACTAGGAACAGCATGTTCTTCACTTCTTGAGTTTTGAATGGCTGCAGTTAGTCTGGGAAATAATTGAGCATTATTAGAATATGAATACATCCAATTTGAGCTCCAGATTCAGTTTTGGTACAAGAGGCATATTAAAAATACTAAAGTATTCCCCCACTTTCTCTATCTTATCTCAAACCCCAAAACAATAGCCTTCCCTCTCAGTACCATGTTTGAGGATTTTGTTCCTTTTTGTTTCCTTTAAAGGATGAATGAGGTTTTATTTCTTCAAGGCTCCTCTGCTGATCTTTGCTAAGAATTTCTCTAAAGTCTTGCATCACAAACACTAATAAGTCTCTCTCTGCAAATAAACTTGATGTGATTAGGTTCTGTCTATCCTGCTATGATTTTTCTTCACTCACTGACTCACTTTTCCTTATACTACTTACTGCATCCAAAAAGTCTGTAAAGCATATATCCATAACATTTCCAGCAATGAGATAGGATTTAACCACCAAATGAACCAACAGGAAAGGGAAGAAGAAGGATACAAGGCACTAAATAACAAAACCAAACCAACCAACCAACCAAAATTGCTTGCCTACATTCTTCTTTCTGTGATGTATTTATAAGGATACTCATACTAGGAGTGAATTAATTAACCTACTCCCCTTTATGTAACAGAACACACAGAAGCAGATGTTCTTCTACCAAGTCTTCCTTCCTTCATGTCAGAGTTCCTTGACAACTGGCAACTGAAAGAGTGTCAAATGTGCACACAAGCATCCCATCTCAAGAAACACAGTACAGTTAGTTTACTTGTCTTTTTCCCCCACACAGGCAGGTGAGGACAATTCCAAGCAGGGTACCCCACTAAGCACCACAGCCTGGGGAAGGGTTCAGGATTCTTTAACAACCTTCCTAGAGCTGGTTGACATCTGTTGACAATTTAAATGTTGCAAGTGGAATCAGTTACAAGTCATCATGGTTAATCACAAAATTTGAAGATTCTCCTCAGACAAACCATGATAGTTGCTTGAACTATTGTAAAAAAATAAACCCTGGTTATGAAACTGGTTGAGTTTCCTCTTCAACAGCACTGTCCATTCTCCAAAGAAACAGTTCCCTGTTTAAAACCTCAGTGTGGGTTTTTCTTAGTCCAAGAGCCTTCTTGAATAGCCAAACAAGATAAGGAGCCTTCTGAATGGCCTTATCTTGTGATTATAAAAAAGTCCACCTTGGAGTCTAGGTGGGCAAGGAAGCCTGGACCCAGATAGTTTCAGGAAGAATGCAAACCCATCAATGACTGGAAATGAATCTCATATGTAAGCACAAGGAGGACCTGAGGGTAGGTTGAAAGAGCAATTGTAGCTGTAGTCAAGACAGCCTATAGGCTACTGCTGAAGGTCCCACCTTTCTCGTCTCCTGCTGTCCACAGTGAGAAGTTAATATTCACTGCATGGTGTAAAGAGCAGGTAGTCATGGACTTGAAGAATTGCTTCAAAGGGCCTAAGTCCAAATGAGGGAAAAAATCTCCTTAGAAAAAGATCTTCACTAAGTCTGCCATAGGAGGGAGTTGTTGCAGCAGCATTTCTTCCTGCACACTTTCTGACAGCCACTTTAGCTCAATCAATACGGGAACATATAGGCATGGTCTTGGTCTTGCACCACTACAGTGCAAAAGAGGACAGAGGCACCAATGCTCTCATAACCTGTGCTTGAACATACTGTCAGAATGCCTGTGTGGTCCAACCACTCCCTTAATGATGCACTACCTTATATGCATCCTATAAGCTGACTTCTTGCCAGTACATTCTCTTGCCCAAAGTAAGGGCTGTATGAATTAATTAATTTAGTCACAAATTGAACTATATTCTCATGTAATCTACTAAACGAAAACAGCTATTAAAATATTTTTCTAGTTTTGATTTTGTGGATATAGTGCTTTTATAGTTGTTCTCAAAGTTAACTAAACCATATTTCCCATAAAACACTGCTTTAAAGTAGTACATGAAGTGAAATGAAATACTGCTACCATCTGTGAATAATGTAATCAGGCAAATGAGGAATAATGACTGCATCATGGTAATTTAGGATGGAACACAGTGAATTACAATTGTCAGCAGCTTGGTTTATAGCTCACAAACTTGAGAAAAGCACAGCATATAGAAGGAGTGGGGAAGGATTTAATCAAAATATCATTACAGAAGAGAACGTAAACGACACATGGCATTACTTTTCAAGGGTCCACCGTTATTATTTGTATCTTGAAGTGTAACTGAAAACTTACCATCACACACACACAGAAAGATAATTTCAGTAATACAGAGCTGCTCATACACATCACAAATGCATGGGGTTTAGCTCCTAACAGAGTAATAACTAATTCCATCCAACTCTTTGGGGTTGTGGTAGTTAGGCAAGGAAATAATCTATGGAAATTCCACTAGATTCTTTCCATTTTCTAAGTTTCCTATCTGTTCATATGCCAGAGGTGCAAGTCAGTATTTTCCCTGCCCAGTATAATGACTTCTATTGGGGATGATCTGCATCAGAAAGCAAGCTGGTAGGATGCTGTTCTTCCCTACTCTGACATTCTTTTGACGGGTTCAGGGTGGAAGTTATCTTTACCAGATTTGTGAAAATGAAATATCCTTGGAAATAGAGAAAGAATTTCCATACTCTTTAAATCTATTTCTTGCATTAGACAAGGAAATTCATGTCCCTGTTATTGAAAAGATGCTTTTTTCCTCTTCTTTCATTTATTGTTCCATCTCTATTCTACATAATTTTCCCCTCAAGCATTTCCATAATCCTTTCACCGTTGTACATGAATACCTCTTGGCCACTGATATATTTCTCTTTGCATCATCACAGTCAAGCAGAGAAGAAATAGGAACTGGAATAAAAACACAGAGCTATTTTCTCTGGTTACACAGGAAGCTTTGGTGGATCAATCCCAGTTACCAAAGTGTTGTTTAGCAATCCCTCCTCCCAAAGTTTCCTCTGTAAACACAGATACTTCAGAACAACTTGTAATTTGGAAAAATTGACTTGTCTGTATTAAATGTTTTATGACCCATTTCTCCACAGGGCAGAAACTTAAAAAACGTTTCTGAATTCCAGTTGGTATTATGTTCTTCACTGATGAAGACAACTGTCCATTTTTTTCTCCTGTCATAAAATATTCCTTCCACTTAGAATATTCCTGTTCCTCTAAATTACTGCACTGACACAAAAGCAAGAACCACCTGGTAATGCCCAGGGAAATTACAGTATCTGCCATCAGAGAGGGTAGCTGCTGGCACTGGTAATAAATAAATAGATAATCGTATACATATGTAAATAAATAAAAGCTGTTCACTGGACTTTTGTCACCAGAAGTACAGATACTTTCCATATGTTTCTGCCTTCCCTCATCTGGGAAAAATCATAATGTACTAGTTCCATTCTGCCATGATAGCACACTAGATACTGTACCAAAATCTTTTAGTAATGATTAGTTTAACCTTTGGGTTTGTTGGTTTGTTTTGGGTTTTTTTTCTTTTAATCCTGATTCTTTCATAAATAATTTTGTTTCATAAGAAGAACATTTTGGGGTGAGTATCAGTGGAGGCTGAGAAGAGGAAAAGTATTGCAGTTGATGAAACTATACCTTTTTATAAAGCATTTTCTTTATTATCATGCCATTTGCAGTATAAAGGTGACATTTCAACAAGAAACACTATAAATTATGCTGCATCAGCTTATAAAAATCTAGATTTTCAAAACTTAACAATCAATCCAGATGACATCTAGGAAAATTCCCTGGAAGCCAATAAAAAGCCTTTACAGAGTACACCACCCTGTACTGCTGCCCCCTCCTTCTTGCTCCCAGGCAATGCTTCTAAAACCTGGCTCTCACTTCTGTTAGCATTTGGCCTCTCTAGAGAATTATGAAGGTGAAAAAAATCTAAAATAGGTATTTCACATAGCTTTCCAACTTGAAAATATCTGTCATCACCCTGTCTTTAATTTAGACTTATTAAAAATACATGACAGCCTCATGCTTTACAATGTTCATGATTATGTATGTCCCGGAGATGTACTGAAAACACCACGACAGCAGATTTCACCAGAATTTATCCCATTCCTAGAACTGATAAGGCAGTGTTAAATAAGAAAGCTTCTTTTGGAGCACCATGGCAATAACTAACAATAAATATGATTAACATAAAATGTAACAGACCAAACATGCATCTAAGATTAGCAAAGCAATGCTCGCCCAGTGAAACAGCCAGCAGAAGGCCAAGAAAAGTGAAAAGAGGAAAAACATAATAGAAATTTTCATAAGGAAAAAATAACTATCATGTAACCAAAGTATACAATTACCTAGATACCACAATAAAGGGAATCATGACCTGCATCTTTAACAGTCAGACCTGTTATGCCAGAATCAGCTGTAGGTGCTGAGTCTACCAGCGACACATTAAACACAAATCTGAATTTAGGGAAGTGTAAAATTATTGAGCAATTGGACTTGATTTTGATTTAACTATATCACTTTTCCCTTCACTTTAGTAAATGGGTATCATAATGAATGCAGGTGTCACACTACAGGCAAAACAATTCACAAGTAAATAATGTAAAGTTGGAATTACAATTTTTAAATGCTCCACTTCAAACATGAACTTCAACCACTGCTGACCATGACAGATCTAGCTGAGAACAAAGTGATCTTTCAGAAGGTCAAGCAAACACAAATTGCTCAAAATTACAGAGCTTTAAACTAAAAAGTAAAATTGCTCAAAATTACAGAGCTTTAAGTAAAAAGTGCATGTCAACCAAACCTTCAAACGTTACTGAGATAATCTGCTTGACTCTGATTATTTCCTTTAGTATGAAGAACAGTGGTTCATTTTAAAGAAAGGGCGAGTTAGAGAATGTATTATGTTAGAGATTCTCAAAACACAGACCACAGTGCAATTTCTAATGCTCTGAACATTCTTTTAGGGAGGTGACTCCATTAGGAAGGTTCATCAATGTTATCTGCAAGGGAATATTCAACAGAGTAGGAAACATACAACAGGATAGAGTCAAACCAGCAACTTCCATAGGAAGATAATGAACAAGGGAGTGGCAGTGGGGACGATGGGGAAGAGTACAATAGTACATGAAGGAATATGTGTTTCAGGCACAGAAATTAATACTACCTGCTTGGCCAAGTTTCTTTTGCACAGCAACCAAGTCAGAAAGAACAGAAGTTGTGTATGTCCAGGTAAGGTATCAAATGCACATGAGGCACAAGGCAAGACTGAGGAGCTGGAAAGTATTTCCAGGCTCTACAGCTCAGCCTCATCTTTGGGAGGCAGACGCAGAAAACACATTCCTCTAAGGATCTGGCAGTTAAGCTATTTTAGATATACATACTGAATGCAGAGTTAGAACTCTAAATATTTTAACGAACAAGGAAAATACGAGCAAACGTGTTATTTGACATGCAAGAAGAACTATTTTCTGCATCACAATCTAATAATAAATTTAACTACTTTCTGTATAGGAAAAGAGAAGCAGAGAAAGAGCTGGTTTGGTGTAGGTCCATACCATGACATTTAAATTTAAAACACTTCAGTGTTTTAAGCTTAGTCCTGTCACGGGTTTGGTGGGGGCAGAGGCAAGGATTGCCAAGTATGATAGCTTCTTTTAGGCTGCTGACATCTCATGTATGAAATCACAGAGACAGAGAAGATCACGTAGGCACAGCACCAGACACAGAAAATTATTAGAAAAATATTTAACAATCTAAATCTTGAAAAAGAAGTTTGAAAAACTATTTATATTCAGATGAATTTTACTGCTCATATAAGTCATAAAACTGCAATATTGAAGGTAAATAATTAAGGCAGTTATAAACTCATAAAATACTATGCTCAAAACAAAAATGACCTGGAACCTAACAACTCTGTCGTCTTTTCATAAGCTATTGACCTTTATTTCTCTCAAGATGAAGGTCATAGTGAAATTCACCCATCAGTAGCACAGATATATCACTTACCTTGCAGTCACAGCTTCCATGAATTCATCAAGAAGATCATCATAGGCTTGACCTCTAATTCTCTTGTGTCTCAGCCCAATATACAAAGGATCTTTCAGCAATGTCTGTCGAAAAAAAAGAAAAGTTTGAACTATTACATGAGCAAGTTACAATACTACACTCTTAGTTAATAAGAAGGGGACAAAAATACAGTGTTTGAGGATTAACCCAAGCATATGAAGTGCATATCAACTTATCCACCTCTACCTTAGGACCAAAGAAACATAAAGAGATTAAAGAAACACCCTTTTGTATCAAGGAAAAGGGATACCCTAGTCTCAAAGCAAGTGTATAGTTTCCAAGTGAAAATGTAAAGTTTACTCTGGGATGTCAGGTTTCAAAAGTATCTTTTAAAGCTTTAGTTGGTAATTCTCTATTTTTCTTTTATATCCTGAAAGTGCTCTGACATTTTAAAAGAGCCATTTTCCTTAATTTTATCATCATCTTTCACAAATCCCTCCCATCATTTCAACTGTGTTGATGAGCTGATACTCAAAAAAAGTGTTGTTTTCTAAAATTTAATATGCCAAAACATACCCAACCCTTTGCCCTTTTCTTTCCAAACTTATGATATTATCAGTTTAGATTCTAGAATTCTTCATTTCAGCTATCCAGGTTCCACCAGTTGGATATGATTTCTGAATTTGTCTATGCTTAGATCTCGTACTTCTTCTTTCTTTAGCTTTACAATCCATACTTCCCATTAAAATATTAAGCCTGTATCATTCCATGTCTTCACTACTAGAAGGTCTGATGTATTTCCAAGTTATAACTTACAAATTACTAAATTTGTACTTCCCCACAGCAAGCCTCACACTTCCACTGGCTCTCCCAGGAACTCAGGTATAAAGACACTCTGTTATTATTTCTCACATGCCTCTGAAAACAAGCTAATTTCCCCATTGTATATAATGTGCAATCCTCCCACAGGTTCCCAAACAGCTTGCAGAATAGGTCAGAAGCTTGACTAAACATTTTTCATCCAAAAACAATTTGCAAATTCAACGGGGTGGTAGAAATTTTTTGTACATCAGCTTCAGCTAGAAAAACACTGTGAAGAAAAATGCAGACCACCTCGCCTTTCCAAGAGAGTCTTCAGAATGCAAAATGAAGCAAAAGTCTGGAAAGCTCTCTCTGCCTGACCCAGACTGGGAAACAGAAATCTGATTTCTGAATTTTAGAGAAGTGCCTAAATTCCCATCCCAGCTTTTTTAAACTGCAAAACTGAAAAAAATCCTCTGGGTCACATGCCCCTGTTAAACAATTATTTGAATCAGTATGAAACTTAATTTTTTTTGGTGGTATTCTGGCTCCTGATGCAGACCTACAGATAGAGATGTTTGTCTCTCCCTCGATTTTCTCTCCACTTCCACAAAGATGTAAAGAAATAAGATTAGAATGTTTTAAAAAATCAAGCAGGTTTAAAAGCTGAATTTTCTTACAAAATAAAACTTGCTAAATTAATCACCAATTCAGAACAATTTGTAACACATTACTTACATTCAGAAGTTGTTAGTTCAGCTTTTTGAAGTGAAATATGAATAAAGCTCAAAATTAATATTATTTTGTACATGAAAGTGATGTCATTACACTGTAATTATTTTATTTACTCCCTTCACCAACACACTTTAGCATTCATGTCTAAGTAGCATATTTTTTTTCAGAAATAATTTTGCCTGCGTATTCACATTATCCTAAATATTCTAGCAGTGAAATCAAAATAATAATTCTGTACCTATTCTAGATACTGCAGGAAAAACTGGCAAGAGTTTGATCTGGTATCTGTCAAAGTAATTGTCCCTTTTATATAATCTTCTTGTTTTGATATAATCACTTCAAACTTTGTAGTCAAGAACTATTTCTGAAATTATTTTTTCATTTCCAATTTGAGTTTATCTAGTTATTAAAAATGACCTCAAGAAAACCTGAAAAATCTAGGATAAATTTATATATCATGGATATAAATTCATAGGAAGTGCAAATTAACTCTTTAGCAACACGCAATCTTCAGGCAATTTAGGAGAGCCCATATGAGTTGTCTCATGCTTCCCACCAGATTGAGCACAAAAGGCTGGAAAGAAGAACTGCCACGCCTCAGGAGCCTCTGTCAGAAACATCACAGTAGGACTCAGAAACAGCAATCTCATTTCTAAAATCCCATTGCTGCAGTTTTCCATGCCAGCAGGTTTCTGGTATTCCATGTCCTATGCATGGATATCGCACGTTCCACTGTCAATTCAGAGTAAATAACTTAATCACTTTCCAACTCCCCTAATTTTTCTCCCTAATTTGCTCTTTTCAAAGAACTTTTACAAGCATTTAATTAAGCAATGTCTGTTTTCTCATTTTAAAAAACAATGCTCAAAAAAAAAAAAATCTTTGGTCCTTTTATTTTTAAATTCTGAAGACATGTTTCTAAAACACTTTGCAGCCAGACAGAATCAGTCACATTCCTTCAAGAAGGCAGTTTAGATGGGCAGTGATTCTGTGAAAGTTCAAGAGAAACAGGCATCCCATTACTCTGTTCAAAAAGTGCTGAACTAGCCGTGGGTCTGCCTTGAAACGTACATGGGCTCTTACACTCCTTTTGCTACTTCTGCATTTTTCATGTCTGTGAGCATTTAAATCTATCGTCAACACAGAAACTCAGAACTCCAAAGCAGCTCCATTTATATTCACTGCTTGAATTTATTCACCTATCTTTGATGCTGAAATTTAATGTGAAATATTTAAAACAATTATTACAGTCTTCCTGGAGTATGTATAAACCTCTAGCCTGGGAAGTCTCACAAGCAGAGACAATTAATTCAGCAACACATCTCTGATGAAAAGCTTGGCCAGCTATATACTCAGAGTTCAGAATTCCTTTACAGCTCAGTGCATTCTGCTTAATAAACGTTACAGTTTGACATGAAATAGCCCCAAAAAAGTTCCTTTATGGTCCTGTTTGGAAAAACGTATGAAGAAACCCGTGGCAGACACAAAAGAATGAAACATTCAGCAAGTGAAAAGAACAGTGGTCACGTCTGCGCCCTGAGTGGCAAACCATTGTGGAGCTGCTCCCTTTCCAAAGGCCACTGAAGAATGAATAAGCTGCTTAAGCACATTATCCCCTTATTCAGGTCAACACCATGCAAACCAGGACCGTGGTGCTCGGGTTTTTTTTAGAGGGTTCACACATCTTGAGAGATTAACATTTGCTACCAACTATTTCATGGTTTTCAAAACAGATTACCAAAAAAAAAGTTCCCTCGTACAAACGAGTATGTCAAACTGACATGATGATTAGGTACTTTTCCTCAATGACTTGGGTTTCTTTTGTTACCCAGCTTGTTGTCAAAGCTTAAACGTTATTTTGTTCTTTTGGAAATCAAATCTCCCTCAAAACATAACTCTCCTTTTTCCAGTTTAGTGGGTTCATTATGCATATCACATGACACTGAAAAAGTTGATGCCAGCTTATTTTTAGACATGTTTATTCTAAGACTAAAATAAAGAAGTTCTGAAATATTTAAGTTTACCAATGTGGTACATTCAAGCGTTAACAGAAATAGTGTTTTCTAAGAATAAAGGACTTAAAGTTCTGGTAGTGGAAATATCATATAGATCTATTTAGAATTAGCTGTGCAAAATAACAAGTTCTTTGAAGCACCACCTGAGCGCATTAAAACTGTAATGACCTTTGGGGGTTTTAAGAAAAAGTCAAACCATTTATGCCATCTTACTTAAAGAGATCAGCAAACCATCAAAGTTCAAGCAAGGCTGAGCTGTGCACCTGGCTCTAATTTAGCTACAAAAGCCAAACCAGTGCGAAACAGAAAACTGCATACTTAAATATTTCATCAGTTGAGCACAAACACGCTGAAATGTCATTTATTCCCAAACTTGGCACTGAGATGTTTCTTTGGAACAAATATATCCTTTAGTGAACAGCTTCATGGAAAATTGTAGGGGAACATCTGCAAGACCCTGAGACTTTCCACTAACAAAGATGGAGCAGAGATAGTTCAGAATTAGTCAGTTCTACCTAGACAGTGTTTGGTGTACAATAATGCTTCAGAGTAGCAATTAACCCCACGCCATTAAAATGCCAAAACCCTCCAGCAGTTCTACGATGGGAAATGATTTGCACTAGAGCCACAATTACAGAGCAAAAAGAGAACTGTATTTGTATGGGATATCTGAAGCTTTGGGACAAAGACATGCCACATGCCAGAAATTAAACACATTTCAGAGCATGATTCATCTAACAGGGCACACAGTGACCAAGAACACCACAGCGAGACCACTGCTTTTTCAAGTCTTTATATTTTCTTACACTAATACACTCGAAATTCTTTTCGTAACTTTCTTGTCTCAGTTTTAATAGGCTGGGGAAGGGCTGGTGAGTACACAAAGGTTTCTGTTCTCCAGGAAAGCTGCATATTCCAAACTTTTATTTTTGTTCCACAAGATTGAAATTTCACTTGATGTGAAACACTCTCCAATAAAAACAGTTAGCCAGTTAGGAACATGCCAATGTTTTGGACTTAGCTTCAACTCCCATCAATACTCATTACCCAGTAATCAATCTGCATTCATTGAAACTTCCAGTTTTTAAGCACTAACATGCTGAATCACGATTTTCTGTCCTTCAAGAACTGCTTACAGCAGTTTTCACAGCATTAGAAAGAGTGTATTAAGATTTCAATTTATATTATACTAGAAAGCCTTTATTTTCTTCGAATAAGCTTGTTATGAAGTTTGAAACACGGGATGATGCCCTTACAATGTGTAACAAATTCTGTATTTCCAAATATTAAGTGAATTTTGGATGAGTTGAATGCCACTAATTGGGTTTGAGGGTGTAGAATACTTTGTAAAAATAAGTTACATAATCAAAGAACTAAAGATTTTTTCTGAAATTCTGTTTTCTTTGAATTACACTAGCCAAATGACATACTCACTAAGAAGAAACCATGGCCCCTCCTGTCTAAACACCAGACCTTTGTCAACATATTTGCAAATGTTAGCAAGGGGCCTCTTGCACAAGAAAAAAAAGGAGCTTTATTCTCTGTTTCTCCCTAAAAGAAATAGACCTCATATTTGGAAGTCTCAGCTAACTGTTTAGACATCCCCAGGACAGGTATACAGAGCATACAGAGCAGTAGCTCTCTTTGTCCCTCAGTTTCTTCCATGGGCTCCTCCAAAGGACAGGATGTCACAAAAGATCCCAAAATAGAAGGCCAAAACTGGGTATTACAATGGATCATTCTAGCTGTAAAAAAAGAAGGAAAAACCCTGGACATCAGTTTCAACAATTGAGCCCAGCTGTGCTCACCTTGCCAAAACCAAGTGGCTGTCAGTTCTTTAGAGACAAAGATACAGCCATACTATAATTACTATTTTCCCACCTGTAACCCTAAAAACATCACTGAAACTTGTCCCTTGTCTGTTCAGACAAAATTCTAGACCTTCAATAGTGAAGAGTTTAAAAGATAATACATTCATAGTGCTCCTTTGTCACCAGTATTGAATGCAGTGCTTGAAGGGAACAACATCTGAGGAGTAAAATTATGAGCAAAGAGTATTATGAATTTTTGAGACAGTTCAAAATATAAAAAATTTATTAAAACTCTGGTGAAGCAATGTAATGGTGAATCCTAATGTAACAGAAAAGTACTTATGGTGTTTAAATATTCTGCTTAGAAGAATTTAAGGTTGTGGTAAAAAATATACAGAATATATTCTCTTTCATATATGCATAATGATACTATAGATTTGCACTCCCAGACCAGACTTTTTAAATTATTTCTCCTTAAAGACAGGCTTCATTTATTCAACCCAACTTGTTCTTTAATTTCATAATGTTATAAAAAGTGTCAATGTGACCTTTACATCCTGTGCTTGCTTCTGCTCAGGGAGCTTACTAATTTCTTAACCTGAAGAGGAATTACCAGTTGTAGCTTTGAATGCTCACTGAATCCCGTTGCTTATATTCTAGTGATTTCCCACGCATGCAGACAGCCTTGCCCAGCTGAAAAACCGTCAGCTTCAGTGAACTTTAACAACAAAATAAAAATCCCTTTAATGGCTGGAAAGAATGCTTCATGAAGGAATCTTGTAACACGCTATGAAATTACCACAGCCCGTCCCCAAGCAAGGCTGCACAAAGCCAGGCTGTGCCAAGGACATTCTGTGGGATGTTTCCGGCGCATGTATGTGGCACTGAATAAAGGCCCCAGTGTGTGAGTGCTGTGGGCAGACAGTGGCTGGGTGCCCAGGGGCACGAGCCTCCAGCCCCTCGCACGGCACCATCTGCCTGCAGCCCTCCAGCCCCTGCCACGGCTACCAGAAGGGCTCTTCCAGGAAGTCAAACACTTTCCTGCGAGTGAGCACGCAAAACTAAAGAGCACCCAGCCCCCTGAGGGTAACATGTACAAACATACCTGAGATACATAAATGTGTGGTTATGTGAGCCCTCATTAGCAAGGGAGCACCAAGTGCAAAAACCAAAGGCAGAAAGTTGCAGCAGTAGGGGGCAAGATGCACTTGATTTTTCAGATATTTCAAGGGGCTGCTGTCTCTTCCAAGTCAGACTGGGACATGACTCACTTGTGTCCATGAGTCAGTTTGTGGAACCAAGTGATGGATGACGAGCTCAATGGTTATTGATGGTGCAGGGGCAGAGAGCAGTGTTGCCTTCTAGTGTAAGCCTTTAGATACACCTGAGTAACTCTCATAGCTGAACCCCAAAATGCTGGGAATTACAAAATATTTTATAGCAACTATACTCTTATAGAAAGTTTATTTTATGATTTTTAGGTGTAATTCAAGACTTCCGAGCACTTGAAACATACAGTTACAGCCAGGGGTCCATTATTGATGCATATGCCCAAGTTCCTTTCAAAACAATCTGGAATTCACAATGACACCTGAAACCCTTTACTTGGTGGGTTCTGAAGACTCCAGGTGATACACACTACAGCTAGGCTAACCACGTATTGCCATACTTGATACTGAGTACTAAAAATTAAAATTTTTTAAAGCAATAATATATCTGACATCAGATGAATTATATCTTTTTCAGAGCAATTTGGCTTTTGTTCCACCTGCTCATCTTTCCAGTACACAGTATAAAAGATTCACACAACAATAACAAAGTTTTTTTAGTAAGTTACCATTGATATTAAAAAAATTCTTGCAGTAAATTTACTTGGCCAATCTGACAAAAACCGCTCTCTGCAACTTGATCTTTATGGCAATTTCCAATCAGGAAAGACCTGGGAAGAGCTGAGTAGTGAAACATACCAGTACAATCTTGCTAGCCAACAGATAAAGAAAAAAATAATGGTATTTCCCCGAAATTTAAATGTTATTGGATTTTTTCAGGTCAAACAGCTTACACTGATGATTTTCAACCAGTTTAAATTCTAAAAATGATTAGAAGTACGTTTCAGAGAATGGCCATTACGAGTCATGTGCTGTTCATAAGGAGAAAAGAAGGCATTTTCCTGAGGATTGGATTAGATGCTGTTTAGGAAAGTATTGTAATTGAAAAAAAGAAAAAACTGCCTTCAAAGCTAGCAAGTTAGCTTGAGTTTTTCACACTAAAAAATTAAAAACTAAGAAGTTTTTCAATTCTAAACATACAATTGTGCCAACGTCTTCTGTTACAGAAAGTTAGCTTCAAAACTAAGATAATAAATTCCTTGTTAGACTGATCTTTAAAGCACCAGAGTTCTCCTAGCACCATGCTTGTGTATCACCACCATTGGATTCATCAGGTCCTTCTAAATCTACATTTATTTATGCACCAAGCAGCAGCTGTCACAAACAGGTCATAACTAAGGCACGTGATTACCTGGATGAAGGGGAAATAATTTCTAATCTTGGAAAAATACTGAGAAAAAGTATAGACAGATCCATTTTTTGTGTCAATTGTGCCAATCTGAAAATAATGGAATGCTTTGTATGAACAGAGCACTGTCACCATGGATGGAATACAGAGGCTTCTTTTCAGAACAGGTTCTCAAGCATTAGAACAACCTGCCCAGGGAAGTGGTTGAGTTCCCATCCCTGAAGGTCTCTAAAAGTACATGTGGCACTTCAGCACATGGTTTAGTGGTGGACTTGGCAATGCTGGGTTAACAGTGGGACCCAGTGATCTTATAGGTATTTTCAAACCTAAATGATTCTACGATTCAACCTGGTCCCAGAACCATATCTAGCAGAGTTAGTGAGGAGAACAGGGAGGTTAATTAATTTATTCATTCATTGTGTATTTTAAGAAAATAAAACAAAACAGCAAGATAAATATTCTGCATTATGTTTAACTGTCTGAGACAACTCTCCTGATGTTAACATCTGTCTGCAGGGATAGGGACAATGCCAATTCCACAAATGCCTGTTCCTGAATTGGAACTTGGAAGACACTCAGAACCATGGTTTTGGAGGAACATTTCATCAGACAATTTTAGCATGCATAACGCTTTTACACAGTAAAACTGAAAACAAATGGTTGTCTGCATGCCAGTGGCATTTCTTGAAAAACTTAATCATTTGCCTATTGAGAAAACAATAGTCCTGAAGAATCCAACATCTTTTAGGACTTCAGCACATTGTGCTGCATGTATTCACTAATATTTTAACATAGAAACAATAGTCAGAAAGAAAGAAATCTGAGAAATCTCACGCATTTTATTCATATGATTTCCAGAAGAAATCTCACAAGAAATCTCCTAAAACTCCTGACATCTACTTTCTATATAAAAGCTTTTACTGAATCACACAAAAGGCTCAGATGAACCATTAAGCTCCCTACAGAACTGACCTCCCACAGGCACCACAGAGTTAATGACTACAATTTCTTCTTCATGAACCCCAGCTGCCACATGGCTAAAATCTCAGTCACGTGTCCTGTCACACATCAAGAAACATGTTACAATACCGTACGCTTTGAAACATAGCTGATGGATAATGGGAACTGGAAGCTATAGAAATAGATTACTGCAACCAAACTTTCAAAAGTTTCTTGCTCTCAAAAAGCATGTGCTAAAACCTACTTGAAGGTCCAGCCATAAGTGCTTACAATAAATTACAGAAGGTGGCCAAACAATAATCTTTAAGAAGAGCTCAAACAGTACTCACAGCAGTCTATACAGTACCCTAAAAAACAAGTCTAGCCTCAGTGAAATGCTTTAGAGAAGTTAGAGATATTTATCTTTCTTTTTCCCTGTAAAGTTAGCTATCTCAGTACATTACATTTTTTAGCTTAATCAAGAGAGTGACAAGATAAAGTTGCTTGGGGTGGTTCAAATACTTTTAATACATCTAATTTTTTCTGTACCATTTTTGCAAAGCAACAAACACATGTTTGTTCATGCATTTACATTTACAAATTTTGTTTAGGATAGGTAACTGGGATGTCTAATTATAAGGACTCATCCAGCTTTCAGAACCAGACAAAAATACAGCAAAAATCCCCAAACAAACCCAAAACCAAAAAGCAAACCAGCAACAAAGTAAATCAGCAAAGAGCAAAGACTTATTGAAGATGACACCAGTAAAGGCTTGTTATTAATCAGTATTCAGAAGAATGCAATCTTAATAATTTTTCTTCATCTGAAAAATTACAAAGATAACATAAGCCTCATAAAAACCTTCAAGGACTTTTTCACTCATATTTAATATTATACTAATAAAGAGGATTTTGCTAATATTGTATTAGCTCGCACATTATGACAGCAGAGTGTCTTAAGTCCATGAGATAGGTAATTGAACAGAATTTTAACATATCAACAGATACCATTTAAAAAAATCTTTTTGAACTGAAAATCTTATTCTACGTTACCAGTATGTCTCATTTCTACACCAACAGTTCTGATACTTTGTTTTTATTTTTTTTCATTCACATGTAACTATAAATCTCCACCACTTGCTGTGACCTCTCCTCAGTTTTATTAAACTTATGTCTATTTATTTCATTTACTTCCATAAGCTATTTCTACATGGTCCTTCCTTTGACCCTGACATCCCTGTCTCCTGTGCTGACATTCAGATATTTTCTTTACTAGAGCCAAATGGGTTGGACCTCTTCCTACACCAACAAGTCATGCCAACAGTGTCCCCTGGACTGAAAATGTATGTTGATATTATTTTGGTGCTGGTATCTCAACTAATCTGTCTTATCGCTAGTTAAAAAAAAAAGAAAAAGTCATTCTGTGCACAAAGTAGACATGCTAGTGCAAGGCCAACACTTGTAAGAGCACCTTTACAATTCAAGTGTGACAAGCTTTGTCTCAGAAGACAGGCTGTCTTATGTGGAGCCATAAATAATACATCTTTTCCCACCTTTTGTGATAATAGCTATATTTATGCCCATTCCTTCTCTAGTCTTCCCCACTGCCTGTGAAATTGCTGAGGAGGTTGACAGCATTTACTGTGAAAGCCAACAAAAATAAACACTATCTGTTGCTGTCTTTATGCTGAGCATAAAGAATTGGAAATGTCCAACGTATCTTCAAACAAAGTCTGCCATCAATTTAGTCTATGGATATTCATGCACGCTATCCAAAATAAGCATTTCCAGATATTAATTTCTGCCCTCTTTCATAGATCCCCTTGCTCTGAAAAGTGAAGTAAGAAGAAATTAAATGGACTGACAGAACTGCCTGTAACATTACTACACAGCTCTCTCTCTTTCTAGTGTCAGCTGAAACTGAGACTTAAATCCTGTGTCACCATCTATATTCTTTCTTCTAAAATCCTTCCCTCTTCAACTTCTCAGGTCTTAAAAGCCATTACCAACACATTGCTGGTGAAACAATGATAAAACGTGAAAATCCGAGGCACCATCTAGTTTTTTCACATTTTCCATGGTCTGATGAAATAGAACATTTCACAAAAGAAATAATCATAAATAGCAAATTTCACAATAATAAATTAACAGTCTCAGAAAAAGAATACCATATATTCCTAGCCAAAATAACAAAGTTTAATGGATGACAATGGATCAAAAGTAGCAGACAATTGCTGAGGCCTTCTCACGCACTAAGCACCAGAATGGCATTTCTCAAAGAGCAGTAGAATGACACTTCTCAAGGATAACAAGAGTTTGTTTAATAAGAGGTTGACATAAGTTCAAAGCCAAGTTTCAGTCTCTGTAAAAGTCCCCTGAGTAATCAGCAATCACATCTGAGATGCAGAGAGAGGCAAGTGAAGTGCAAACTGAGTATGAATCCATGTTAGCTAACTTAAGAAACAGTACTAGGTATTTCTACATCTAAGCTAGTCTAGGCTCTTTTCATAATCAACAAGCAAGAAGAGAGATTAACAATCATCTTAAAATACAATTCATCAGACCAGTTCAAGACAGTTCCTCTACAAGAAGCAGCACCTGCTCCCCTTACAAAATTAGCCTCGGAGGACGAGCTCAGGTTAAGATGACTGTCAAGCCCCGCATCTCTTTTTAAGTCTTTCTGAGCTTACCTGGTTTGGCCTGAGACTCTTAAGACTAATAATTCAAACACAAGATCATATGTGGCAGCTTCAGGGCACACAAGGAACAAGGCAGATGCAGTAGGTCAAGGGAAAGCTTCTCTTCTTATTATCTGACTCCATTACTTATATACATTTGTACAGAGGTCAAGAGATTGGGTACACAGGTTGCCACCTCTTCGACCTGGACGGTGAACATCACCGTCCATCACATTTCTCCTCCCAGAGCAGAAAAATGTAAACAATGGATAAATGCTAAAAATATACACTGTTTTCTTGAAGCTGCGTGAGAACAGCACTGCAAGATTTCAAACACTTGCATTTTCAAGAGAAACTGAGAGCAACAATCATAACTGTCCATTTCACTGAATCTTAAGTGGGTATACCAGAAAAGTCTAGATTTGGGTTTAGTACACAGGCAACATGGAAAGGCTGGATGGTTACAAACAGACTGCAAACACATCCTTAGTATTTTATGACAGCGTAAGAGAACTTTAGGAAAGACAATTTAGAATGATGGTGGATGTAAGTCTGGCACTGAAATATATAACAATATATTATTTTATACAATATGCATTTTAAAAATATAATATATACTTGAAAGTTTCCTTTAATTTAATAATACTAGAACAACTGGATGCATTTTTAAAAATGCACTAACCTTTTGTTGCACAATAACAACAGTAAGTCCCTGGTGAAAAAAAAGCTCTTTCCCCATTGTTTTTTTATTTATTTTGAATGGACTGTAAGTGTTTTTGCTACTGACAGGAAATGAGGCTCAAGGTATTTTTCAGCCCACTATTAGGGCAAAAGAAGATGAGCACTGTAACAGTAGTAATGTAAACACAGAATGCCTTTCTACTGCAATAGTAAAGAACAAAGGCCGTTACAAGTGACTGCAACATTAAAGAAAATCCTGAGAGTGTACACATTCTGAAACTAAGAACAATATTTACAGAGAATAAATGCTTAAAATCCAGGCCCATTTATATTTGAGTTTTATTGGTAAAAGCTCTGGTATTCATAGCTGCTGATGTATGCCTAACAAAATATGAGAAAAGCAGCTAAATCAAAACAAGAGAGGAGATGGAATATGTTCCCCTGAGAACATCATGATAAAGAACAGCAAATGATCTTCTATATTTGCAAATAAGTCAAAACTTTTAACAGCTCTAAATACTGTGGGAAATGTTGTTTCCCTCCAGGCACAATTACTTCATAAAAGGGGTAGGCAACGTTTTGTGTTTCAGCTCTCTTAATATATCACTAATAGAATGCATCCCCTAGGAAAGAGAAGACATTTGTACACAGTCTTCTTGAAGGTTTAATATAGCCATAGAAATACATAGTAAGGCAGGAGATACAGAAGAAACAGTAATTAAAAAATTGCAGAAGTCTAGGGACAAAATAGCAGACAAACTCAAAGAAGCTGTCTTTAGAAGACTGAAACACATTGGAAATCTCAGTACCTCGGGTAAATCTAGATTTATTACTACACTTACAAATTCTCAACTCATCTGATTTAAAACACTGACTAAAAATGACTTATGAAACTTTCAAGTTGTGAATGTATTACCAGACATATTGTAGCTATTCGATAAGAGCATTAAAGAGGAAGAAAAGGAAAACTCTCAAAAATTACTGAAGAACATCAGCTGTCAGACACTTGTGATCCACTCAAACATGTCACCCACTGGTCCCTGCACTGAGGGAAAATGGTGGGTCCTGTAAGTGCCACCCGTTCTCCAAAGCATTTTTAAGTCTGCAAGTGTAATATGGGTGCTGGCACAGTTCTGGGGTGCTCCTGCTATTTAAATAAAGCATGTTTAGGAGAGATTAATGATGCCATATTTATTTTAGACGTGGACCTTTTGAAACACACTGGAAAGATAACACCCCTTAATTTTAGAACATGCAACTATAAAATCAGATGTGTCCATTCCTTCTTCTAAAACAAACTCAGTCCACTTTAAATAACTGAATAGATTTAAAAGGAGACTACGGATTCTGACAAAATAAAACAGGGGTTTTGTCTCTTTCAGAGTGGGCTGGACAGTAATTAAGTTCAGATATTACTTTACTTTTCAATACTTCTGAACACTGAAGAGAGAATGGAAAAAATTACTCATGACATTGACTCTAGAAAAAATAGTATCCAATTACATTATTTTCTTGCCAACTCGAAGTTCACAAAGAGGAAGAAAAAGCAATGGTCATTTATTTACTCCTTTGCTCAAGTGCTGCCTCTATACTACCAGGGAAAGCAGTACAGCAGTAAGACGTAAGGGGGAAAAAAAACCACTTGTGAAATAAAACCTAAATGGTAAAGGAAAGTGGAATTATCTTCTACCAGACTGGCACAGACAGGCAGCAACCAAAAAATAAAAAACCCACAGAATATTTACTTCATCAATAATTTTACAAATGTTTGTGCCTGGAACTCAGCACCATTGGGCCACAGCATCACTTCTGAGCACCTTCCTTGGCCTGACTGTTTTGTGGAACATGCAAAAAACCCTCTTTCCATCAGCCAGGTTAATTTGGTCAATAATATTTCAACATAACTAAATGTAAAGCTGCACATATGGAAACCTACTTTGATCATGCACAGTGTCATTTGTATTGCAGAAATATGCAAAACTACTAGGGAACACACTGGAGAATATAACCTAGAAATGAGATTCTCATATATGCACCAGATACAAAAATAGATTATTTTTATATAGACAGGACCAACCTCTATTCATAGAATTCAGGAAATTTCACTGCTATTTTACAGTAAAACTGTCACTGAAATGTGTCCAGTTCTAATAATCATCATTCAAGGGGAAGGCAATAGAACCTTTTTAAAATCAGACAGCATGATCATTCTCCTTACACGTTTACAATATTTTTTAAAATGTGTAAAAGTGCCACTACTCTACATATTAATGCAAATTGTGATTATTTTATTTAGAAATCCCTGCAGGTATGCACAATTTAAATTATTTACTTGAAACATTTATATTTTTAGATTGATAAAGTATCAAATTGCAGGTTTCCTGTATAATCAGTTTTCTACCGTCCAGGTTTCTATTTTGGTTGAAATATGAATAATAAAAGCAGATTTGTTTCTGTTTCCTCAACAGCTTTCATTTGCATATTTATGTGTAGGTACTCCTCAAGAATATGAATCTTGGAAGGCTGGTACTAATTCTTGGAACAGACAACTGGAAATAATTTGGGGCTAACTAGGATAAGCTGAAAAGCTGAGCCTGAATTTGCACCTCAGCTTTTCTGGATTGCATATTCCAGCACAGATGCCTGTCATTCCTCCAGAGGAGTTGGAACTGCCAGCCCAGGCATGCTCATTGACCTATTTAGGGCAACTGTGAGAACCATCACATTCCTGTACTTCAATATTTTCGTAACTTAAGAGAAAAAAATATTCCAAAGCAAGCATGCAGGAAACAACTTGAAATAGCAAATCGCTGAACTGTAGTAGATGAAGGAGTAGCTGCCCCAGCAGCTGCCCTGCATATTTCTCTCTCTTGTGCACTTTTCAGTGCTTAAATCATAGAATCATAGAATTACTTAGGTTGGAAAATACCTTCAAGATCAATGAGTCCAACTGTTAACCCAGCACTGCCAAGTCCAGCACTAAACTATGTCTCTAAGCACCACAGCTACATAGCTTTTAAATACCTCCAGGGATGGGGACTCTACCACTTCCCTGGGCAGTCTGTTTCAACGTTTAACCCTTTCTGTGAAGAAATTGTTCCTAATATCCCCTCTAAAACTCATGTGGTGAAGCTTGAGGCCATTGTCTCTCATCCTGTCTCTTATTATTTTGGAGAAGATACCAACAAATAAAAAACAATTCATTTTTTAAAAGCAAACTGGCCATCATGATTCATCTGCACATTAAGGGCATATACATGTGACCAATCAGCTTTTTAGCTACGTCTACACAGGGCAAGAGAATGTTTGTGTGTCTAGCTTCCTTGCAGCCAGTGCAGCTGGAATGACTTCTGACCCCTGGGCAATCCACACTGCACTGTGCTGGTGCTCAGAGCACCACCATGTCCTCTGCTAAAAACTGCCTGTGTAAAAAGCCCTTTCAATATGAGCTGTCCTGGCTCTTACACATTGTGTGAAGGTACTGTTTGAAAGAGTGGAATGCTTTCTACCTAAACTGAAATTTATGATAAATGGTGTAAGTTTAAAGCTAACTTACAATCTTTCCAAATCACCCACAACTGGCTATTGCCAGTATTGAATTTACACATGTGATGAGTTTAGAATTGGTCTGGCAGCCACGAACTTGTCAAAGTTTCTTTTCTAAGGTATCAAATAAACACAGTTCTCATTCCTCTGCTAAGCATCCAGTATTAGATTAAATTTTTTATGGTCAAAAGAAACCCTTTCGCCATTGGTGTGACTTCTATTTAACACAAGGCATCAGTCTTGCTAGACTTCATTACTCCTCTGTCTGGATAATAATACTTTAACTAAACCATGTCTCTTTTGCGACCCTTGAACAATAAAATATTGCCTCCAAGTCACTGATAAAGATATTAAACATTGCAGAGCTGAAAAAAAATCCCCTGAGATACCATAAACCCACAAGTATTTTGTTATTCCTCACAGAAATACATATTTTAAATTGCATTTTCTCCAGTAACACAGGAGTCCTGCTTTGCTTTTTCATTAGTCTAGTTTCTTAAGAGAAACAGTAAGAATTCCACTGTCTTTCAAAGGTAAAAAATAAGTCAACCAAAGATCTGGAAACTCTCATTAGACCAGGATCATTGTATTTTCAATAAGAACCTTACCTTTAATCCAATCTTCCTGATTTTTTCAATTCATCTCAGATACACCTAAGAAAAAAACTAGTACTTCCTCCACACCCAGCTCAGCATGGCACAGAGAAAGCTTTTACCACTTTTTTAAAAAAAAGGATTGACAAAGCATTATTTGGACATTCTGATTTAAAGATCTTGACAAACTTTTAAAGCTTTTTCAACATATTCACTTGCTGTTAATAAAATGGGAAATAGGACTTCTTGTCAAGATAGATAAAACTTACATTTAAGAATATCTATTATATTTCTAGGGAAAATCTAGTCCTTCCATATGTACCATCACTAAGGAAAAGCATCAGGAAAAACAGAAAACCTCATTCTTACTATTCTTAATTATTTTTATTAAGTTACTTTTCTTTAGTGTCTTTTGCTTTTTTACTGCCTATAAAGGTAGTTTCTGACCTTGGTTTCTATTACTAGGCTTTGCTCTTTGTTTGGTTTTATTAAACTGCCAGTTTTCACATCCCTATAAGCCAGACCAATTTTTAAGGAACAACGTTTGTCTCATACATTGTTTATTTTGTGAGAGTTTATTCACATCCTTTAAGGTTTTTGCTTAAAAAAGCTTTTTGCTTAAACTATCGTCACTCAAATTTTGATGTTTAAATGTTTCTCTTTGATCCAGCTTATTTCCATCATCCTTAAACCATCCCTCTTCCGGTGCTGAACATGTGTTACAGGTAGATCTCCACTAAACTGCAGCTGAGTTTATCTTGACAATTATTCATTTTTCTTCTACAGTCTATTTCTTTAACCATTGCAAGGTGATTTACCATATATCTCTGTAATATTAGATGAACACTCAGGATCCAGAGATCATACCATCTCAGGATTTCCAACAACACTTTCATATCAGCACTCAGACTAATGCCTACGTATGTTTTAATGGTATTAAAAGCCCATCTAAGAAGCACCTTCCTCACACCTAAAATATACATGGCTACTGGTAAGACATAACTTTTAGTGAGATTGCCATGGTTTGCAGCAAATAACTAGCAGTACTCCAAATAATATTTTAAATCCTTTGAATAAAAATATTCCTCAGTATTTACTTGCCTTGTCAATACCTTACAAAACAGGCCTATTATTTTTGGCAGCAGTCAACACTGCTTGTTTTGGACACTCAGTCCCACATCAACTCCATGGAACCATTTACCAGCTTGGTCACACGGGACTTTCTACGAGGTCAATTTTTTACCCATAAATAAGCAGTTTCCATTTCTCTTACTTATTATCTAGGCAATTGTATAAAAATGCTCTACTTGCTTCTCTTTTCTTTCCTTGATTTTATGAGTAACAGGATAATATCCTAGCTAAAAATACCTCTGCTAAAACTGAGAGTAAAAAGGACTTTAATAACCATCTCAAACTGAGTGAGTTGCTCCTCTAAGTTAGTGTTTTGAGTTCTGTACATGACAAAACAATATAGGATGAGAGGCTGTCAAGTTGGGGTTTTTTGCAATCTGCTTTAGAGTAAGAATTAATCTTTCTAGAGAACTTGCAGGTTGTGCACCTCTGCATTATCGCTGCCAAAAATACATTTTTAAAACGTCCTTTGAAACAGGGAGGCCCCCACAGAATGGGAGAAGAAACTAATCTAAATGGAAAACATCTGCACATTTCAAAAAACATGTTCTGCATAATTATTATTTATATGTGCACAAGTTCTGAGAGTGATTTCTATTGTGTCTTACTGTGGAAAGTCCTGACTAGACTAAGAAAATACAGCCTAAAAACACACTTATTTGTTCAAGAGGTTTAGCTTTTAAGATAAGGAATTGCAATGCTATTCCATGCCAGCTTGGGCTAATATAATCAGCTTAGCCATCAAAATGTGCATGCTTTTTGGTCATTTCATTTTTCTGTGGTGACTCATCAACTGGTTACATGAACTTAAGTGTTAAGGAGGGAACAGGGATGTGCTGTTGGGTGAGAGGAATGGTGTTGAGGGAAGAAATTAAGAGAGATGGTGCCCCAGGATCCCTGACTTTGATGAAAGAAGCCTGGGAACTATATCCAAGCTCCCATTAATGAATACTCTCAGGCCCATGTCACGTAATCAGTTAAGGGGTACAGCCACAAAGTCACACCTCTTCATATCCCAAGAGCAGAATTCAGAATTCATTACCTATAGTCCTAATATAGGAAGCCATATCCCAAGATAAAAAAAAAAAAAAACAAAAGGCATCCTCCTAATCAGAAGGTATTTCAGAGCATCAACAAATTTTATGCACATTGTAATACTTTGTGTGCCACTCTTTCATATACATTGAACTCAATGCTTTGTCACAAGAACAGTGACATGAAAGTTGGGCTACTAGCATGAAAAGGCCTGTTTTGCTGTTGCTGTGTGTATATATAGATGTTTGATATCTTTCAAGCAAATAATATGCCACAAAAAACTTAAAATTACAATGGAACACAAGCATAAAAGCAAAATGAAAAGCCTACTCAAGTATCAGAAGTAGCTGATGCAATTAACTGCCTAGAAACATTCATTAATAAATTAGAAAACTGTCCCCACTACTCAAACCAAAAATAATAACATTTTACAAGTAATGAGACTTGTATGTGATTAGATATGGCTACTTGCTACTTGCTTGTGAGATGTTCAGATACATCTCACAAGAAAGCCTGTCTGCTTTTAGAAGGGGGCTCTGGTGAGACACAGAGAGAGGGGAGCAGACATTTTTTGTTCAGTAATGCTTTCATCATCATTGTCTAAATGACCCCACTGGGGCAGGGCTGAGGGTGTGTGTATAAAGCTGAAGATGCACTCACCCAAACCCAACGATCCAGAAGCCCCAGCTAAATTTACTGGTGAAGGAATGCTTTGTTTAGCTATAATACACATAAATCTCTGATACACTTATCATGCATAAAGTTTAACATTTCTATCATTTATAATACAACATCTTTACTTCTACAGAAGTGTTAATACATTGCAGGTGACTTTCTTTTTAAATTGACATTCTGAGTCTTTAAGTATTTAAATATTCTTTTAAAGATCAAGGGAAGATCAAGGCCAAGTAATAAACCAGTAATCCCAGGAGTACCAGAAAGAAGAGAGTCAATTTTCAACAAGTTTATATCTCTGCATTCCACACAAATGGGAAGCCAAGTTAAAAAAGGTAAGGTCCACTTACTTGAAGCACTAGAATCTCACTTGGGGAAAATTTATAGCACTACAGTGCTTTTTATAACTAAAGGGAACATACAATGGAAGAATACAGACACACCTTCCCAGCATGGATCAGACTACAGCCTCAAGCAATTCACCAAAATGAGGGCCGTTGTTATCCTGAATCTGAATTCAGAATTCATATTGGAAATCACTGCAGAAAAATTCTTTGACAGAAGTGGAGAAAGAATGCTGCCTTAAATTATATTTTTAACTCTACCATCCTCCTCTTCTTGAGACCCAATTTCCTGTGCAACATTTTAATATGCACAGTGTACGCAACATATTTTTAGAGACAACAGTGTCCTTAATTAGTCAAACCTTACAAAACAGTCTACACTGCATATTAAAATATCTACACTGTATATTAGGATGAGACATGTTCCTTACGACTTTTTAGTTTGCACAGAATCAAAGCCAGTATTGTAATAAAAGCCCCTCTCTACACCTCAGAAAAGGATTTACCTCATTATCTGTTCCCACATCCAGCATCACTGGTAGACACTCATAAGGTTTTACTCCTCCACATGCCGTATAAAGTGCCAGCTTGCCAACAGGAATGCCCATTCCATAACAGCCAAGGTCTCCAAGCCCAAGAATACGTTCACCATCAGTGACCACAATAGCCTGGAGGAAGAAATGAAGACACTGTAAAAATCACTTCCTTGCTTGTATGTACTAAGTATTCCATTATTTTCCCTACCATCATTTTTTATTTTACACATAAAAACTGTAACAGGTGCAAACAAATCAACAGTACAACAAAAGCAAAAATTTGTTTTATTTTACTGTGGTTTAGTTACACTATTTTAGACTCTTGCTTCATTGCAAATGGGACTTTTACATGAAACTTTTAAGAATACACAAGAGAGGTATTTAGTATTACATTACAAGAGAACTGGCATTGTTCCCACTCACATTTTTTCTGTCAACAGTATGAAAACAGAATAGGAAGGGAAAGGAAGTTATCCACAAAAAAAGAAGAACCACAAACTCCTGGGTTTTGTCATGTCTGTTTTCAGCAGAACCAGAGCCAGTCACTCCTACTGGCCTTTGTCAGGACTGTCTTCAACCACCCAGTTCTTACCTTTTGAAGATGTATGTCTTCTTCCCTTGAGTAAATAACACACTTATACATATCAAGAAGCATGTACTCTCATTGGCAGAAATATAACTTGGTAAAACCCCAAAACCTGTCTATGCTAATAAGAAAGACTTTTCATAATAAAGGAGAGAAGTGCTCAGGATGGCAAACAGCTGACAACACAATAATTTCCTTGTCATACTCAGTAGCAAGCCATTTTTGTTGGAAATTTAATATTTTTTTTAAGAGAGACCATAAGTGGGGAGCTATTAACTCAGACTCTAGAATGGGGCTGCCAAGAGATCATGTGGGCTCTCTACCCTTGGAGATACTCAAAAGTCAAAAGCTGGACACAGCCCTGAGTAACCTGTCCTGGCTGTCCTTGTTTGAGCAGGAGGATGGCTTAGATGAGTGCCCTCCTACCTCAATCATTCTTTGATTTCCTAAAATGCAGAAGAAGCATTCAGATTTGTGTTTTTGGTTTTTTTTTTCATAATATTCAATGTGATTGACCAATTAATCAATAAAGAATGGTTATAACTAAAAAAGTAAGTGTTTAAATGTCTCAAACTTTGGCTGTAACAGCAGTCTTTCTGTTGAAAAAAATAAATTAACATGTCACCAAAATCTAAACTGATAAAAACCTTATAAATAGTATCTTAACCAATACATACTGGGTACAAAATTTTGTTATGCAACTAAACCTGTACTTACCTTGATGACACTTTCTGGCCAGGATTTAAGCATTGTAGCAATGTGACCCCGGTCATGGATAGAAATAAAAAGACCTCTGCAAATACAAAAATACTTTTCATATAAACAGGTAATTAAGTAATTATAAATCAATGCAATACAAATAAAGTAAGTATAATTGAATCAAATAATACATTAAATTTATGAAAATGTGTTTCCAACATACATAAATTCAGTTTGATAGTAAGAGCTTATTTTTGTATGAATAAGTAAATTAATCATCTGCATTTAGAAGTCAGAGAACAACCAACTAAGCTAACTGAGCAGAGAGAACCTGTAAGAGTCCCTTCTGAAACCAACTCGCTCAGCAATTGATCTGTTCAAATGCGTCCATTAGCTGTCCCTGACCACAAAATGAGCTTCTCTAACGACAGTGATCACTACCACCCCAGCAGTCCTAACATTTACAAACAAGAATAGGCCAAAGCTTTAAGGTAAAAACAAAACCTGAAATAAGCCAGATATTATCATTATATGAAATAAATCAGGAGCATTCAGTTATGTGTTTAGAAAACAGCCTCCCTATTTCACTGGATTGCCACTTTGAGTTACAAAAGTGGGAAATTTTCTTCTCAACAGTGCGAGAATATCCTCAATACTGAACAGAACAAATCTTTACTCCAGAGTGCGTTTGAAAATTGGCCTTTAGTTCCACCACTATGGAAGAGTTTAAAACAAAATAATTGAAAAATGTAATTCTCCATTCATTTTCTGTTTATTACCTAAGCAAAATCAATATAGTATCTTATTCTCCTATTCAGTATTTCATACTTCATTTATTTTGCTTCACAGGTAAATTTACATTCAGTCCACTCAGAGTTCATTTAATTCCATTTTTTATCTACTTTTTTCAGGTGAGATAGTGGAAAAATGCCATCTCTCAAAACCCATGTATGCACTTAAATGCAATCTCCCAAAGTCCACAAAGAAAACATCAATGAAGAAGCCCATGCCAAAGATGCCTTCTTGTAATTATATTTTGCACTAGTAAGTATAAGGCATTATCTTCTAGAAGCATTCTAAAGCATTTCCCATTGCCTATTTTAAAGTTTTTAAAGTAAAAATTAAATAAAATTATTGAAAAGATAATTGAAATCTAAGTCTACCAGAATATGACCTCATACTCATACAAGTGGTTCTTATAAGTCCAAATGAAACTAATAAATCTGGAAAATGCTTGTCAGATGTGACTGCATATATACCAAGTCAAGCAAAAAATGTCCTGCAGTGTTAAATGTATACTAACCAAGGCAGCAAAATAAGTCCAAACATTATATTTAATTTCATAAGTTTAAATATTTCAAACATATTAGATGATGCATATACATAAATTATCATGTGATTTGTATTTTTATATTGGATTTTGTATTTAATATTCAAGTGTCTTCTTTCCCTCTTTGATGTCAAAAATATGCAATTGAAATTCTTTATTATTTAGGACAAAAAGCAATGTAAGTCATGCTGTTATTAACCAAGGTATTTCATTTTATACATTTTCCCCTAGAACTAGAAATTCTCTCATCCTGGCATTTCTAATTCATTCTGTGTCCATTTCCCATGCTCAGAACTAACACGCCAGATATTAATGTATCTCAGTTGCATCTGTCAGCAAATTAATTTCTCCATCCCAGTGAAGGCAACAGGTCTTCAAGGACAGGTGGGTTAATTTTACTTTTGAAAAGTTCCAGTACACAAGCATTATCTATTTGTGAGCCAATGATCTGAAAAAAAGATGTCCCTTAACAGTGAAATGCCATAAAACAGCAAAGAAAAATACATGATCCTTCCTTTCTGATGTATTGCACTGTGCATCATTTTATAAAACAGCCTGTAAACTGTTAAATCATAAGGTACATCTTATCAAAATTGCTAGCCTCAAGAGACAACTGTGACGGATGAGTGTGTGAAAGCAAGCACAGAGTGCTGGAAGAAAGGGATCTTGTGGGATCACTTCTCTCCTTGTCTCCATTCACCAATTTAAACCAACCTAATAGATTAGTGTTAAATGAAGCAAGATTTTGTATTGATTTTCTAAAAAGTAAGAGCCCAGCCCAGTGTGTCTAAATGACCTCTGCCTTCCAAGCTAGGGAGAGAGGTCACCATGGAATAAATTCCCTAGCAGAGGAAAATAAAGGCAGGGTGGCTGCTCCAGAAGGAATTTTGTTAGAACATTTGTAAGGACCTTTGAATAAGTATTGAGAGCATATTTCAGAAATCTGTTCAAGTAGGATCTCATTCACACCACAATGGAAAATAGAAGATGAAGTGTAAATAGTGATGTCAAAAGCATTTCACTCCCCTCTTTCTCCCTTTCTCTCCATTATTTCTCTAGTTTAGTAAAACATTTCCAGACAGACTGGCCTGACCAAGAACATGCTCCTAAATTTAAGGGAACAGAATAAGAGAAGATTTTTTTATTCTTCTATCTGGATCTCTTTTCCTCACCCTTCATTCCTTTAACTAAAGCACTTCTCTTCTGTAAGGTATTCTCTGGAAGTAGGTACACCAAGTTGGTAAAAGGAACCCTGACTCACAAAGGTGTCAGCCACAAGAATACTCAGACAGTATTACTGGGACTGAATTCACTGGCAATTCTACCTGCAGACAGCCATCAAAAGGTAGCACTACATGTGTTTTGGGTTTTTTTTCCATGAGATCATGCCATGGCCAGGGAAAATACCAACTGCATAAGTTTATTATAAGTGGGATAGGGCTGAGCTGAAAAGGTAGCCAGCAATTTGCCTACCTAGCAGACATTATAGTTATTTTGGGGCTGTCACAGCACAGCTACAAGAAGAATGAAGCATGGGGCAAGCCAGATGATTTAAAGTGGATTCAGTTCTACATGGATTTCAACCTGGAAGTATGACTCAATTATCAATTTGAGTATGATAAAAATAAGCACAGTCATGCCAGTGATGCACACCCTGCTCTGCTGGACAATGGCCTGCAGGATGTGCACCTGTCTGACAAAGCACTTCAGGATGGGGCTGCTAAAAGCAGATGGACAAGTAATACATATAATCACATGGAAAAAGAAGCAAGAGACAGGGAAAATATTATGGGGAAGAATATGCTGTTTGTTTTTCAGCGTGCACATATTTCACATTTCTAAGAAGAAAAGCAACTCATGGGGAAGCAGGATTAAATTCTCTTGCACGCACTTTCAGAGCAGTCCAGGTTGGCAAGCTCACTGGAAAAGCAACTCTGGGTTTTACAACACAGTGTGGTCCTTCCTATTTTAATTGGTGTCTTGATTATACATAGTATCTTTTCTTGCAAGGCAAGAAGGCCAATCACCAAAACTGCGAGTTAAAACTGCTGTGAAGCTTGCAGCCTCAGATCAGTCTTCTAATTAATGTATTCATTTCGAACAGGGTGCAGTGCACATTGTCTTGCCTAAGCACATATGCAGAAGTGCTCATCTAGTGCTCATCTTTGTCCCAGTGAGCCCTCAGCTCAGTACTGGTTGATACCAGCCCAGCCAAAGCAAGCACTGCTAGTGACACCCACTTCAGCTAGCCAGAAAATGTATGAAACTACAGCAGGGGAATAATCAGGCAAAGAAGTAACTATGCCTCCTTTCTTCTCATCACACCAGCAGTAAGACTGAAGAGCAAGGGGGGGAGCCCACATGAGGACATCAAGATCTACTCAACAAAGGGTGGATCTATTTTGGGTCACTGAGCTCACTACACTGTAGCAAATTTTACCAGTTATGTGGAGGTCATTCTACAGCATGTGATTTGCATCTGTTTTATTAAAATTCTGATCTATGAGAACAAAGTCAACAGAATTAAATGGAGCATTTGTTTATTATGGTTCGAGGAAGCAATGATCTACCAGCAATGTATTTGTCTATTTTCTATTAAAGGACAGTTTAGGAAAATGTGTCATTGTAACAGAATAATCCTTTCTTTCCTCTTCTTACAACAACAGGAGGCAATCTTAACATGTCTTAGAAAATGCCAAACATGTTGAATGAAAAAAAGTTCAGACTTTTCTCACAACCCTACAACCCTACATATTCAAGACTGTTATTTGAATTATGAACTGTACATAGACTTACAGTAGAGGTGACTTCACTTCCCCAGGCAGCCTAAACCAACAAGCTTAATAATAATAACAAAAAATCTCAGGGGCCAGACACAGTTTATTTCTGAGCCTAGACTCTTCCAAACTTCTGCATTTGGCAAAAAAGAGGTAAACTATTTCCCTGCTTCCTGTTGAAATTCCCTCCTATTTTTAAAATCATAAAAAGCAATACAATACAAACTTTGTACTAGGAACTAAGAGTACCTATATCCTCCCCAAAGAACATTCTGCTCTTTTTTCACCACATTTCCCATTGTGACTGTTTAATGTGGTCTCATTTCTCCATATAAAACGTGCTCAAAGTTTTCATTACATCTTACCATAACAGGTTCCTTTGCATCACAAGACCACTGAGGCCTAATAAATACAAGAGATGGGCTGATGAAATGAAGCTCTTGACAGCTTTGTTTATTTTCTTTAGCTTTCCCTTTGTACAGGGATGAATTTCATTACTTTGCAATACACAGGTATGTTTCTCAATCTATAAAATAGTTGATGCTGAAATAGCAGCTGCTACTGACTGTCAGCCTGAATTCATCAGTATTAAAGAAACCTGGGCTTTACATTTTCTAGATGTGGCACATTTAAATAATATTTAAACAGAAAAGTTTGCAAGAAGCAAAATAAACACTAAATCAAAAACAAAGACCAAAAATAGGACAGGAGCATTAAGAGAACAGTAGGTACTGCTAAAACCTCTGAAAGTGTGGAGCTGTACATGAGCAGGATGTACTTAATAAAAAAGGTAAATTATAGCAGTATATGAATGACAATGAGGGTAAGAGACCAATCCTGAAAATACATAAAAGTTTATAAACATTATGTGTTAGTTCATGCTTAGCATTTGTTTTTGTAAATGACTACTGATTACAAAATTATTAAATACTCTGAAAGACAGATGCTAACATCTGCCAACTCCACTTTGCTATACATAAAAGAATAATGAAAGCCTCATATATTTTTATTGCGACTCAAAAGCCCGATCTGGCACAAGAGTGTAGGGGAATGATTAAAATACAGAAAAAGACAGTCTTCATAATCCCTGTAAATGGGAAATGCCTATGTCAAGGGGTCTCAACAGTCTATCTTCAGCTATAGGAGAAAACCAGCATTTAGTTTTATTTCAAGAATCTATTCTGAAAAACACTTGCTTATGACAGTCTTTATCCAGTGGTGGCAGCCTCTGTGGCATTCTTTCACATGCCCAAGTCCATCAAAGCTGCTTATTGATCTCTGTTAGTGAGTGTCACTGTCCAATAGTCACTACAGTTAAAAACAACATCTACAGAGAAGAGAGAAGAACATTTGGGTCACTTACAGAATCATACAGTATCTAATGTGAATTAGCCTTTAGAGCAGGAAGGTTAAAAAGTTAACCTGAAAGAGAGCAGCTGTAAGCCTGGCATTTGAAAATACGACCTCAGGGGAATGAGGTTTCAGAAAATAAAAGGACAAGGTTTGGAGAAATAAAAGGTACATAACTCTAGTGACACAAAGATGCTGGGAAAATCGTTTAGTACAAATATTAAAAAATTATTTAAAAATAAATTATAATGATAGAAATTTAAAAAAAAAAACGTACAACTGGGGGAGATAGCTACTTAAGATTCTCATTTTTCTGATGCAAGCCCCAGCAAGTTGCAGTGCTCACAATGCTGCCAGAAGTAAATACAATATCCACACGATGCTGAAGCCTGCCCAAGATCTTCAACTAGAGTCCATGGTTCTACCTTGTTTCTTTGACAACGGACACTGTGTGCTTCAAAGAAACTCATCCAGGTGGCACTCAGTCTGAAGAGCTGGTTCAAACCACCCATGGGCTCCAGGAACATCCACATAAAACTCCTGTGCACATCTTGGATTTACTGAGAAAACTGACTTTAGGTCTCAGCACATTCCCTCTTCCACCTCACGTGGCATTAGGGAAGCAGGGAACCAGGGGCTGCTATTTCACAGTTTGCAACATAGTGAGTCATGTAACTTGCTGCAACAGTCCTGATAAACCTGCAGGCAGGGGCCAGATCACACAGATATTGCTCCATCTGCCCTTCTGCATCTGAAACAGACTCCAGAGCTTGCATACAGCATACATTTTCTAAATTGTAACACAACAGAACAGGTGACAGTGAAAAAAAGCCTTACAAGCTGCCCATTGCAGTACAGACTGAAGGCAAATGACAAAGGAACAGAGCAAAACCTGCAGCAGTCCTGTCTTACTACTTTTCTCCAAAAGGTCTGGACTTCTTCAGCCCCTTGAGATTCTTGCTACCAAAGCATGTAATCTCTACATTATGAGTTTGAGTGTACACAGATTTTTGCAAAAAGCATCTCTGTTTCTTGAAACATTTTGCTTTTACTCTGTAAAATGCCCATCAGATTAAATTCAGGCTCCAGAAGTAGGTAAAGAAGTCAAGGCTTTTGTACAATTAAAAGCAACCTAATGAAGTAATTCCTCAACTGCTCTCATTCAACCCCAAAAAATTACACTGTAAAAAAATCAGAGTAACAGCATTACAAGCCTTACACTGGAAAACTTTAAAACAAATTTACATGGTACCAAGAGTAATTACAGCTTGACACTTCACCAATAACCAAAAAATCTCTAGTTAATTTTGGAAACCATAATGTTCACCTCAAACTACACTAAAAATACTTCATAGTAAAAACTTCATAGATTTAGTTATTGCAGACGTTTTGCATTATTCATATAAAATACTCTTTACTGTATATCTAGATATCTAACACTATTTTTCATTTAGTGCCTCACCTCCTCTACTTGCACAGCATTTTGTGGTCTAAATGTTCAAACTAATGATGGATGTCCTTTTCATACAGAAAAAGACTAAATCAAATTATATTTTTATATATTTTTATTATATATATTTTTATAGTCATTTCTTAAAAAAAATTCCTGATTTTTCTATATTCCTAAAGCATCATTAATCTAGACAACCAGCTTTTACATATTGTTGCTTAACCACACAGCAGCAATTCATTGGGATGTGTTTGTTTGCAAAGGAAAAGGCAGACTCTGCAAAATACTATGGTTTAAGCAGCAGAGCTCTCTTGCTCCAGAAGCTACTTAAATTCCTCTGACAGTTGATCAATAAATAACTTAATTACTTACACTCTAATGGGCACAAATAGAACTATTTAAAGACTGTGAATGAGAGAATGGTTTACCATTCATTTTTAAGACAAAAAATAACCTTCTGTTCTGTTTCAATAGCTATCATGTTTGTATTATTTTATGCTAATATTAACTGTGTAGAAAACCATCAACAAACAACATCAACCACGTTACCTACTAGGAATCTTGCAATGCTAGTGATGTTTTTCAAAAAAAAAGCCTTTTAAATGCTATTTAAACTGTGAAATACTTAAACAAAAAGAGATCACTGTCCTTCTATTTACTTCAACAACTTGTGCTGCCTTGGCTCATTGGAACATGGAAAATTTCCTGTATTTAGACAATAATGCCCTTTAAGGTCTGTTAATTGACCTTTAAATCATCATAATTTGCTCTCAGTAATTATTAACCAGGACAAAAGTGAAGACTTATTAAAAAATACTTATAACATATCCTACTCAACTTCCACTTCAATGAAAAAGTCACTTCTGAAATGAGGCACTATCTTCCATTTGTAGAGCTGACTGTAACTGCTGAAAATGAACACTCTGAAAAAGTACAAATCTCCATTTGCCATTTGCACATTTTTAAAAATGTAAACAACCTGATGAGCAGCACTATTTCTGTCCCTACTTCCTAATAAATTTACAGCATGAATGAATGTACGAGACAGACCAAATTTTTAGTACTGTGTTCAATAACAAGTTTTAACATGGGGAAAAGACCTGGAGGTCCAGCTCTATCTCAGACAGAGAAACTGAGAAGCAACATGATTATTCTTAAGATTTATGCAATCTGATGTTAACAAAGTTCCAACATACCAGTTGTTTTCTGATATTCACTCACAGAAGAAGTATTAATATTTTTCCAGAAAAACCCAGGAAATGTATATTACCTATACAAAGTGTTTTTAATGATAGGGCATTGAATATATTTAAGGAAAAAAATATTTTTCTGACTCAATTAAAAATTACTAGAAGCCTTTATCATAAAATTTGAAAAAATAATTATAATAGATGGAACCCCAAGGAAACATTTTGAGCATTAAACATCTGCAATGTATCTGACCACTGTGCTAAAAATTAACCTCATCCATCAGAGGCAAATAGTCTCATACTTTCCCTTCTTTTTATAAAAAATTCAGTCATGACCCCATGTAAAGTTTTTCATTTCATGAATTCAGGATCAAGGGGAAAAAATGCAGCATGCAACAATCTGAGCTAACACAACCTAATATTGCTGGTCTTCACTACACACATACAGGAAACCAAGCACAGGATACACAGCAGACCTAGTGAGGAGTCAGAGCTAGCCCTGTGGGGTGATTTGAACCTGTGGGGTTCAAATTCTAGCAGTCACAACAGAAGTGTTTCTGAAACTTCATTGGGGAAGTTTCCCTCTTCAAGGGAATCAAAGGCTCGAGTCTGGTGTCAGGAAGCACACAAGCTTTTCTGAGGACATTGCCTTTGGAAGTCTACGTGCAATATTTTATGTCATTTTTCAAAGATTACATTTGTTTCACTGTAAGACTGAATGAACATACCATTCATCAAATGACTGACATTACAACCATCCTCAAGAAGAATCCCATTTCAATGCACAAGCTGGAGCATTGCTACATTCTATGTTAAGTGGCAAAGTAAAAGTAGAAATAGGCACACTGCTTGCAGCAAATGGAAATAAGGCAAAATGGACATCTTTTTAAATACACTATTTTCTTGAGAATGATAAGTTTCCCATGCTCATATACTACCTATTCATGAAAAAAAAAATTATTAATTGAACAGAAAGCAAATCATATTCCATATTTTCATTGCCAGAGATAAATATCTATGTGTCATATTCAAGAAGCTCCTTTTGGATGACCAAGGGAAACTCTCAGACATACTGTTGCCTCAAACAGGCTGTATGAATAACCTGATCTTCAACATACAGTGCAGCAAACCTGAACATTCATACGTTCTTAGAATAAATCTAAAGAACACCAAAAGAAAAGTTAAAAGCAACCAAAAATACCCTCTGATACAACAAAGTTGTCACAATATTGTGAACTTTTGAAATGGAAATATTCTGCTGTGTCTCTGTAAGTTCCAATACAGCTTCATCTCAGGAACAGGAAGGTCTTCCTTTAGGTGGAAAATTCCACCAGAATGCCGAAAACAATAGTTAATTTCAGTATACTAGAGTACTAAAATGAAGTTGTGAAAACCTCTGAACTCCCTTCTTCCTTAAGATTAAACAAAAATTCGTGTTAAAAGTAAACACTTTAGGAATGAAGAAGCAAAAATGAGAATTGGATTTTGACGACCTTCATGCCACAGGCATGGGGTTCTCATTCAGTACAAACTGAAGCTTGCTTTTTGTTTTTTGTATTTCTCAGTAAATGCTTCCCTTATTTCTGCCAGTTGATTTAAGCCTTCCACATCACTATCTCCCTTCAGCTTGAAGTCCTTGCTTTTTTTACAAGAATGACTAGCTTTTTTTGGTTTATGCACTTTCATCTATTTGATCTGCTCCCAGCAGGCCCTCACCCACCATTTTCTAAAAGATAGTGGGTTTTCTGCACGTGGCTTAATCACCTAATACTCACTAACCAAAGAAGCAGAACTGACATTCAGTGCCACCACTGAAAGAGCAGTGGTCAGGATGTCAGATGCAGATGCCTCACAGAACTTTCTCCACCCAGCTGCAAATTACATGATGTTACTGCTACTCTACAATAGATTCAGTAATGTTATCATGACCTGGTCTTTTTATTTTTAAGTTTATTATAATTAACACTGCTGACATTTTTTATTGAGCTGTGCCCATATGAAAACAATTTTATGCAGCTGTAAAACTTCGCTAAAAAAGGATGAAAGTGCCTTGCAAGAAATAAAACGGTCCACTTCTATCCCAAAACTTTTTTCTTGTCTTTTTCAGAAGCCTCCTATGCATATGGCTCTCCTACGTGTACTATGTTGAAAGCTCCTGGACCAAAACATCTAGCCATAAATACAGAGAAACACAAGATACATTACAACACATAATCATCACATTTGTTATGCTGTTAAAGGCCAAAAATACGTATGCTTTGTCCTCACTTCTGATTTTTCATTTTAAGACTTGACTATCTATTTAGAAAGCTTGCAGATAGAGACAGAAAACTATGATGTTAGAATAGCCAAGCTACTGCAAAGTTGTAGTGATTTTGCTAGGTTTTTCCTTTCTCTTTCAGACTTTACCAAATACAGTCACAGGAATTACTATAGGGTGTTTTTTAAAGGCTACTAAATATCTTGTATTGGAAATGCAACAATGAGACAGCGTTGGACTGTGAGTAATGAGAGTATTTTGAACAGATAAGCTGTTGAATGTGTAAGCAGGGGATTTGGGTGGTGCCAAAGGACATGCAACAAATGTACAGAAAATGGGAGCTGGAGAAACTCCAGTGTAAGCAAACCCCTAAAGGAAGACATCCTCTGGGCATGGACTTATATACAGAATATATACAGAATGAGCTGATAAAGCAGTGTAATGCTTCTAAATCATAGGCATCTCATCTGAATACTACTGGTACCTTGTTTTGCAGTATCAGATGATAACATCAGGAATTACTGGGGACATGGAAAACTCTTTGCATAGAAGAAGAGTGTAGGATTCCTCTAAGAAGATCTTAATATTAAAACAAAACAAAACAAAAACCTGCACTAGATGTTTATCAGCTGACTATAACAGTTCTCTGCTACAAGCTCATGTTACCAATGCATAAATCCCTACTGCTGGTGATATCTAATTGTAAACACATGCAGCAAAACCATTTATTTTTTATCCCACTGAAATCTGGAAGCAAGCTCTTTTCCTTCCACAGCATAGCTCTAGGAGGGGATAAAGATACCCACACATTTTTCTTTTCATCCCAACCAATGAGTTGCAAGGTATTTGTTATCTGTTGCAGTTGTCTGTTCATGTGGCACAAGCTGTTACTGTCTGGGTTGTCCTAAATGAGTACTAGAATGGTGCATAATCCCAGCCCATGGAAATGGATACAATATGCAAACTACTGTCAAAAGCAAGCTGCAACTTCAGGGCTGCCCCAAGGCCACTCAAGGCAGAAGGGAGGCAACTGTACCTATCATTCTGTACAAAAGGAAGGATGGACTAATTTATTTGCAGACAATGAATGGGATTTGATAGACAGTCCTTCAAAAGGCTTTGAACTAAGAAAAGATAAAGTTCTCTTACTGAACTTACTGAAAGGAAGTGACTTAAAAGGTTTGCTTTGGGGTCAAATGATGCTGACAATTAGGAAACTAAAAATCTGTCAGGTTTACAGAGGCTGTTTTATGAGGGGAAAATTTTAGTAGATAAATATGGCTTGTATACAGTAGAGCTAATAAGTAGACCTCTCCTGTACTGTATGACCTGATACTTTAGTGTTGCCAGTGGAATCTTTGGCCAAGTAGAGGGGTGAAATCCAACAAAATCTCTGCTCCTAAAGTACATTTCATTAAGGAATATACTGCTTTGGGAAATCAGGGAGCTTGTAACCAGAAGGCAGTATTGCAGGTTGGCACAGAGTCAAAATCTCCCTAAAATTTCAGTAAAATAGGAAGACACTGAAGAGCAACATGGTTATATATTGATACAAATCATAGTTATTGATATGAAACTGTAACATGCCAAAATAATACCTCTATTTTAAAATACAGATTATTTGTTGCAAAGGATCTAGCCTACCTTTTATGTGGTATTGGCACTAGAAAGAAAAGATTAGTCAGAGTAAAGACATTTCACTTGGGATCATGTACTTTTTGTCCAGTCTTCTGCACGTAGATCCACAAGATGACTGTTTTAGTAAAGGAAACAAGAAGGTTCTAATAAATACTGCATTACTAACTGTCACACAAACTGTCTTTTCCATTTAGTGAAAAGCATCTGTATGAAACTTCTTTGTTTCAGAGGACTGTCTCAGTAGGATATAATGAAATGAGGAAGATAATCACATGCCAAAATCCACAGAAGTAAGTTCCCATTAGCTCAAAGTGCAGATGCCCTTGAAAAGATAAATTTAAGTCCCCCAAATTTGTGGAGAAGGGAGAACATTCAGTTCCAACCTCACACAACAGATAGCAGAAATTATTAAAAAAATAACAGTACAAGTCAAATGAGGACAGGGATCTCCTGGAAATATCCAGGACTCTGTGAAGGAAGTGAAAAAGAGAACAGAAAGGCATGGCCAGTATTTTAATTTTGACCCTCTTGCTCAGAAGCCACCAAGGATGTCTACAGAAGAGCGCCGAGTCTTCCTTAAAGACTGTGTTAAGAATGACCAAACATTGACTGCTGCCAAACATTTTTTGAGTCATGTTTTGAGAAGGGATGGCTTCATTTCCTCCTGCTCACAGCCAAGATGTACTCTATCCAGAAAAAATAGAGCAATGCACCTACAAACTTAGGTCTGAAAGCCAGAAATTCCATGCTTGTGATGTGCTTTAGGATAAAGCTTTTATGACCATGATCAAAAGTCCCTGAAATATTACCTGCAGAAGAAATCATGTATGAAGTTTATGAGAGCAGGAAGAGGCTAATAATAGGTAAAGCTCCAACTCAGACAAGACTAAATGGAAGAACAACTCCAAGTGCTACTTCTGTAAATACCACCCCCTCCAAGTACTGCTGGTTATACCTACATGCAAGCACCAAGTACATACAAAAAACCCTAGCACATGGAGAGTATTATTTTTCATAATGCTAGGCCAGGACTACCTACTCTGAGTTTGGCACAGGCTAATCATTCATGATTTTATTCTGAGGTGAAAGTTTAATAAAAATATAGAAATTCACACTGTACCTAAAGGGTGAAACCTATTGCCAAAATATTATGAAAAGTCATGAATTTAACAGTTCTAGAGAGACCAGATTACTATATGCATATAAACTGAAGAATATCATGTTTTCAAAAATCAAGATGAGTTTTTTTTTCTTTCAATAACTTCTTACATGAGAAACTGGCTTAATATTTACAAAGTGCTCTAAGACCAAAATGAGGCCCACTGACATCTTCCGTGCAAGATCCTCACACCTTTCCTTGCAGCAGCATTACCGTCTGCTGACAGACCAAGTTAAATACACCTTGGGCACAATCCAGTCTAAAAGACAGTCCAGGAGAAGAGAGGAGTTCAACACTCTGCTAATTCTCCTTTTCCAGCTTTTCAGAGCAGGGCAAATGTTTTGCTGGGAAGATTCTTTTAGCCTTATCTTCAAGCCACAGAAGCAACAGAATGTTAAGCTAATTTTTAGCTTGATGAAAGTAACAGCAGATCAGAATCATGCCAGAAAGTAAAATTACTGGATGCCATGATCTCAATGGCAAGGCTACACAGAGGGAAATAAAAAACAAGGAAGAGAAAATGTTGCCTGGAATATGTCAACAATTGTCACCTTCACAAAAGACAAAAGTGAAAAATGACCAACATGTATTCCAAAATTGCTTGGTGAGAGGTTGCAACTGCCATTACCATCAGGCTTTAGAAGCCATAAGGAGTAAGACTGTCTAAAATTAGAAGAAATGCTACAGCTATACTAATTCTCTGTTGAAATGTTACAAAATAACTTGCCACCCAAACTATGCTGTTAATATACAGACCAGGTCCTTCTGCAGAACAGAATTTCAACAATCTATTTTCAAAGAAGCATTTTGCTGGTTTTTGTCTTTATTGCAAAACCTTCTGATTTCATATGCTGTCCTAACAGCCAAGACCTTATAAAGTATTAGTTAAAAAGCCACCACATTTCCTTTTTTCCACTTACAGATTAAAATTCTACATGGTTTTCAGAGAAGAAAATACTAGGAGAAATAACTATGAAACTAGTGCTGTGTCCCATCTTTTAATATAATTTTATGTTGTGAAATAATTACTTCTAACTAAATGAAGCTACTAAGATAATCATGTATAGCAACAATTAGATGAATTAAGTCCCTAAACAGTCATATGTATACATATATACGATTTTCTAGGGCACAAAAAAAATCTAGATGTGTTGAAAAAAATCTAAGGGAGCTGTTATATGGGTGAAAAAGTTATGTGAAATAAATCCAGACATTCAATTAGTCGCAATCAAGAAAACACCACACATCTGAAGGAGAGAGTCTCAAAAAACTTCCAGGAAATGAACTTTCTTGGCTCATGTGATCATGGAGTACTTGTTCTGGCCTCCGTAAGCCAAATCTGGTTTCTGAAGAGACTTGGATGCCACAGACATCCATTGGAATTAAGAAAAATAATTCCAATAAAGGCCTCATTAAAAACCACAAAATCTAACAAAATTTAACGTACCAGAGAATCAACTTTGTGCTGACAAGCAGACTGCAACTTGTGATGCCAAGGTCTAACATTTTGCATATTCTGTCACAGGAAATAAATATTTCCCCATTCTCTATTTCTTTTCTTTATTAAAAAGTGATGCTATCTTGCAGCTGGCAATCTCAGCATGTAAATATTTGTCAACAAAAAAAGAACTCACATTTGCAACATTTGCATTCAATACAGTGCATCTGAATCACTGTAAATGTAAATACATAAAATAAATGTAAATAAATACATTCTTTTTGAGAAATATAAGGAAAGGACTAAGTCTCAAATTTGTATGTGCTGAGTCAGTCACGCACTTCAGCAAGGAGGAAATCTGGTAAACAATTTCAAAGCTGACATACTTTGCCTTTTAAGAGATTGCATCAGACCCAAGAGAGCTGCTTTAAAAATGGTTCCTAGTCAGCCTGACAGTCTGTGACTGCATCATGAAGTTATTTCAGAGAACTCTGCCATGCCTGTGAAGCTGCATCAGCTACCTGGGCTTGCACTGATCATATCCTGATTGAAATGGCTTTTCCTTCTAGGAATGGCCATATATAAACAGTCACCTAACATTTTAACAACATCCAAAGTCTTCAGCATAGCACTACTTGGCAATTTTACCTCCCTTCTCTGATGGCTGAGTTTACAAAAGAATCTTAAACTCCAGGGTGTTTGCTATACAATGTAAAAAGTTGATTTTGGATTCTTACAGGAAATTTCCATTGAGCTTTCCCATATTTATTCTTGTTGGATGAAAGAACTGTTGTATTTCAGAAATCTATTTAGAGAAATAGTTTCTTTCTTGGTATGTAATCAAAAGCTGTCATACATATGTACATGCCTTGTGCAATTGAAGAATTTTTTTAGTTTAGGAATTTAAATGATGGATAGAAACTCTGAACCAACACGTGACCTAGTAGAGATTCTGAGATAATGCTTTTAACGATAGTGTGAGCATGATAATAGAAGCAGAACCCCATTATATTCCCAGCATAAGTAAAGCTTCTATCTGCACAGGTCCAAATTCCTTCTCTGACCAAGTCCCTGAAGGATCCTTTCTTCCTTCATTCTCTTCAACAGCTAGGAAGGAGACCAGAAGGACTGGTCTTCTAAATTATATTCATGTAACAATGTGGTGTAGGTAGGTGCATGTTACAGATCTGCTATCAGATCTGTACTGTTTACTGAATACTCTTATTCATTAAACTGGTGGATTTAAAGCTGAATATTCAGAGTGAGTAATGCAATCTTGAGTTGAGTCTGAATATTACAAGTAAATGTCAACTACATAGATGAGCTTCAAACCAGTGAGTCAAGTTACTTTGCAGCTGGTTCTCTTGAGAAATGATGCTTAATCAGATGGTTAGCTGGTCAGCCATGAATGTTTATTCTAAAATTGCAAACTATTGCTTCAGGATGAAAACCTTTTCCTGAGCCACAGAGTCCTCCTGTGACTGTGAGCACATCATGTGAGCCCATAAAGTCTTCTAAAAAACACATAAGAGAGTCACAGAAGATGATCTCATTTAATGATTCCACGAGACACCTACTTTTTGCACTCTAAATTAATTTTGTTGTTCCCTGTGAGCCAGGCACTTCAAACTCATTTCACAATGTAAAGAAGTATAACTGAATATTGAATATTGGAAATAATCCTTACAGATGTAAACTAAATATGACACTGCCTTGCAAACTGCAGTGAGATAAATATAATCTGCAGCAACTGAGTAGTTTTTAACTTAATTACCTTCAAGTCTGTTTCTAATGGGATCTGTATTACACTACAAAATAGCAAACATTTTCTGAGCTGTGGGAAGAGGCAGTATTAAAAATATTCTGAAATGAAAAACATTGTCAAAGAAAAACAATCACTTATCTGGAAAGACAGCACTTAGTATGAGTGAACATAAAGCAGATACAGACAGTTCTTACAGATGAGAATACCTTTATTTTAAGGTATGATCAGATTATATGTTTTTCCTTGATCGCAACTTCTTGAAAAAAAATCAATCAAAATTTTAAGAGGATATAGCCTGGACTAAATCTTACATATTTTATTCCTTTTTGCCTTCTGAATATTAAATTTAATGTTTATATTTTCTTTTCTATCCATCTCTTGGAGGATGCTGTTTATGAGGTATGCTGGCATATAAGGCTTAATGCTAAATGAATCATGGTCTAGAATGCAATTTCAAACTAAATTATATTGGTTGCTTTGCATAGTTGGTTTTGGAATAATTTAGAAAAGGTTTTTCTTAGGAAAAAAAAACATATCTCTGTAACAGTGCAGTGGAAGATTGCACTGTAGGTATTTTTCTTAAACAGGAGAAGTCTGTCAAAGATCATAGAACCACAGAATGGTTTGGATTGTAACAGACCTTAACGATCATCTAGTTCCAACCCTGCTACAAAAGAGACATTGAGGTGCTGGAGCATGTCCAAAGAAGCACGAAAGAGCTGAAAGGTCTGGAGCACAAGTTGTGGGAGGAGTGGCTGAGGGAACTGGGGTTGTTTAGCCCTGAGGAGGCTCAGGGTGACCTTATCACTCTCTACAACTGCCTGAAAGGAGGCTGTAGTCAAGCAGGGGTTGGCCTCCTCTCACAGGCAACCAAACGACAGGATAGGAAAAAATAGTCTCAAGCTGTGCCAGGGAGCTTTACACTGGACATCAAGAAGAACTTCTTCAGTGAACAGGTGGTTAAGTATTGGAACAGACTGTTCAGGGAGGAGGCAGAGTCACCATCCCTGGAAGTGTTCAAGAAATTATTTGATGTGGCACTTATTGCTGTGGTTTATTTGACATGGTGGTGTTCAGTCAAAAGTTGGACTCAATGACCTTGGAGGTCTTTTGAAAACTTAACAATTCTAATTAAACTGGGTGTTTTTCTCCACAGATGCTTCACTCGTCTAGGGAGAAAGGGAAAAGTACATGCATGGGCAGAGGGGCTCCTTGTGAAATATTTTGTATGACAATGAATATCAAAATGAGGGGTTATGAGACCAGTGTAAGCAAAGACCTAATTTCCAGACATATTTAGCACTTCCTGGAAGGGCCATCAAATCACCATGGTGGTAAATACCGAGGCAGACAAAGGAGATGACTTCTCTTACTGAGGGAGGCACCTAAAAGCCACAGATCATGAAACAGGTTTATTAAAATTATTCTTGAGGTATTTTTGAACTTTTTAATATGCACAGAAGTGCGAATTCTTGTTTTCTGCAGCTGACCAGATGGTCCTGACTCATTCTGTCAGTAACAAGGCCAAAATGATTTTCACATTAAGAACAAAACCTTGAAGCCACAAGTCTCTCTCAAATATCTCCTGCTGAAGAATTTGTCAGCAGTCATTTGTTCCCTTATATCTTGCAAGCTTCTTACTTTTGATCAATGCCTTCACTGTAAAAACCTTATTTCTGTTAACAAAGCTATGCATATGTAGCTCATTTATCTCTTTCTTTGCCAAAAAATTCTGCAGAAGGCTCCAAAGTGTTGCTCCAGTTTGCACGTGAAGGCAGTGATATACATAATGTTCTCAAAAAGCAACTACCATAAATCTCAAACTCTGTGAGTTGATGTTCAAGAGACAGAGTGAAAGAGAAGTGTCTATCCTTTCATACCACTTCCTCATCATTCTATAAACACAGATATTGTATACATGATAAAGCACTCCAAAAACAAACCTATGAAGCAACTAATTATTAAGCAGTGAACAGGCACTTGGATGATTTTTGATAATTTTTAAGATATCAGTAGGTACATATGTAATGCATCCTTAGTTTGCATACATATTGTTTTTACATATGTATATATATCTATGGGTGTGTGGCTTTGTGTGTCTGTATGTATAAAATACCAATAACATAAATATTTATATAGGCAAAGGTTTGTGCTTTTCAAGTTTCTAAGACAAATCTAAAAGAAAGGTTCCATTCTTCTCCAGTCTTCTAATATGCAGCTAGGATTCTCAAACAGTATAGTTATATATAGTTATACTGTACAGTATAATACAGAACATATACTCTACAGTTTAATAGTTAAAATCAGTTAATAAGATTAAAAATATATTCATGTTTTAATGCAATTCAACCAACCATTTGCCTTTTAAATGCAGATAAGAAATGCACAAATTATTGTTTAATGTAGACCAAAAGTGTAGCTAGAATTATCTCAATTATTGCAGTTTTGGCTTACATGCAGCTGTTAGAAAGCCCCTGCAGAAATCTGCCAAAAGGAAAATAAGATACAATTACTTTTATTTGAAGCATAAACTTACATACCTTGGCCTCCGGAATGCTAAACCATATTGTTGGCAAGCCAGTCCCACAGTGGGAGTATAAACAATAGGCATGAATTTTTCAATGTCAGAAGCCAGCACTTTATAGAAAAGCTTTTCATTTCGATCCTGAAGACTCATTAGCAGCATGTATCTGTGGAGAATTACATAAAATTAGACAGACATCAAGGGAACATATAAAGTAGATTTAGAAATATATTTGTGTTTGGATAATTAAAATTACTTTTGTTCTATAATAGCCCCTCTCTTATTGAAAGTATTTAAATTCCTCCTAGTCTTAACAATACAAATGATTTGGACACAAAGCATAACAAACTGGTTGAGCCAGAGAACCTGAAGCCATCACCAAGTTGTCAAATTCTACATACTCAGGAAGCTAGTCCCTCTCAGGTATAAAACAGTTTTCTGCAATTGAGGATTTGGTCTGTCAGAACCTTATCTGTGTATATCAGTTGTTCCACTTGAAATGAGACCAGCATTAAATATAACTTAAACAAGCCTACTCACTTGCCCTAAGAAAACAGAACTAAAAACATTAGGCTTTGCATGCTCTCCCCTCGATAGATATTTATCTTAAATCCAGACTAACACTTCAAATAAATACTGAAAAACAAAGCTTTTGAAAACAAAGCATGGCCTTTCATCCCTTAGGTCTATGTTTGACATGAAATCTGCAATGTTATATCTCTTAACTAAAACCAATTTTGAGGATTTTCTATATTTATTTAAAAAGAAAACCAATGAGAAAAAAGAATCATATATGAGAGTGAAGAAAATGTTTAGCTTAACCTACTTTTGACCACCATCATGCTTACATTGAATAATTACATTACTGTTTCAAAATACCAATCAGGAAGCCAAATGGCAGTACTGGGTGTGACAAATAATATGAGTCTATGAGTGACTTCAAGTTATACCAGTTCACAGAGTATAACTGTCACTTTGTGAACACTTAAAATTTAGGAATTCAGTGATCTTAAACCTTACCTGTTTATTCACTAGTTTGAGCAATGTTAAGTATTGCTGTAAAAATTAGGTTGTCTTCTAAACCAATAGGCTCACACAAAATTTTTAACTTATGTATACAATTTATGTAGGGTTTTTTTCTAATTGGCAATGGATTACTATTACTTAAACTCAAGAATTTAATATGCCCGTCATCAAGACCCACAAGTCTTGAGGATACATATAGAACACATTCCTTCCAAAAGTCTAGAGATTGTGTATTTAAATACTATTTTCTTCTGCATAGTTAGGCATCACATGCCCCAATAAAATCTAATTCATTCTTTAGGAAGACACAAATATAGTCAGGTAACCATCTGACAAAGTTTAGTAAATCTGAATGCATTCCATTCAATCTTAGCTCGCCTATCCCTGTATCAGGGGAGCACTTCTTTTGGGATCTGTTATGTAAACCTTTAATGAGCACTGTAAGCAAGGCAAGTGAAGCCAGTTTGGCAGCTGGTGACTGTAATGAGGTGACAGACGTAAGGCAAAACAATATCCCTGTCCTTGTGTCATGAAGGGTATTTTAGACCCTAAACAGATAAAGATCTAGAAACAAAAAAGTTGCAGTTGTTCTCTAAATACCATCACCGTGAGGCAATAGGAACCACCTTCCATCATACACATTAGTTTTGAATGCTCTCCAAGGTTAAATTACATCCTGCTCTTGTAGTTCTCAGCTACAAATATATATACATACATTCTAATTTGCTTTCATGTTATTACATTTCCCTATAGCCTTTCATTTTCCCAGTATTTCATTATGATATAGCATATATTTCAATGTCCTTGAATTCTCAGAGAATTTTCTTTATTAAAACCTTTCTCTCTCCTGAGATGACTATCCCAACGTTTATCTTGAAACATAAGTTCTTGCACATGTAGTGAATACACATGAAGACATTCCTCTTGTTTCCAGAGAACATTTAAAGTGATGTTAGAGAATATCATGCATATTTTTGGCCCCCACTCTACACTGGACACTGCAAGCAGCATGAGAGCCACAGCACCATTCCAAAGCAGCTGCCGGTATTTTATTTTTTATCACTTTCTTTTAAAATGAGTTGTGGCTACTTAAGAGTATAAAATACCTTTTCATTATCCTTTCTTATTACTCAGATCAAGCCTAGATTTTAAACAGGGTAAAGAAATCTTTTACAAAAGAAACTAAAAGCTTAGCAAAACGCTTCCTCAGGGACTTCAAATGAAAGACCTGCCTGTTAAAACTCTCCACACTGTTTTTACTGTCCTATAGCATTCAACTGGGGTTTTATTTTCTTATTTGTATTTATCATGCCACTTTTATATTCAGGATATACTAAAGAACTTGCAAAAGGAGTAACTGCATACTACTTATATTTTCAAATATTACATACTTGATCATGTAAACATCAGTATAAGAAATATTATTATAAAGTGAAAAATATTTCTAGAGAAGTGCAATTTTTATCAGAAGGTTACTTGTTCAATGGCAGGTATATGTCTTCTTTCTCAGCATTGAAATTTGCTTAGTTAAGGGTATCAAATTTCTCAAAAATTCTTTCCAAAGGGAAAACCAAACATCCTTCATACTCGTTGTGGGGTTGTTTATAATGCATTAGACTACAAGTATGCATCTTTTAGAAACATCCAAGTATGCACACAACTAAAAGCATGAAGTGCTTTTCAGCATTGTGTTTAAAATATATATTTAAAATGCAGTATTTAATGAAATATTTTACTGAAGCCCACATTTAATTGAAAACATAATGAAAACAAGCAATAAAACAGTGAAAACAATCATTTGTGCTATAAAAAGGGAGAAAAATATTATGTGTCCTTAGACAAGGAGTCTTGAATGAAGATTTCAGGGAAGAGTTTCAGAGGACAAAAATCAAGGTCTGGCAAGTCAGACAGAGGAGACTGCCAAGCATTCAAATCTCAGTCTGTCACTCTTGCCCCCTTGCCTTTACTTCAGCTAAGAATGTTTCATACTAGTCTGCTATTACAAAGGGAATGAAACACAGTAGCAACAAAAGGAAACAAACCCCATATCATCCAAAACCCAAAAGAAAACTGATATAACTACCGGAAAGTTACTGATAATTTCTTAGGGTAATTGGCCCAACTATCACTGGCATACACTTTACAAGGCAAAATGGAAAGGTGAAAACAGAAAAAAACCCACATTTTTCTGCTCTTATCTTGAAAAATATGAGAGAAAATAAAGAAGGTGGGAGGAAAGACTATAATTTTTAACCCCTGTAAGACCCTTAACTATTACTCTGCATCATTGGTATCTATACAAAAATTCATTAAAGATAGGGAACTTTAAGAAAAAAATGAAATAAGATGGCCTTCTCTGGAAAAGCGATTTGATGGCCCCTCTCCTAATGCTAACACATCCAGTATAATATTTTACAGTGTGACTCTTCAAAGAAAGAAAAGCTCAGGCAAAAGATGCCACCATGTCAGGAGCAACAATTTCAGTATCAATACAGAGCAAGGAGAAAGACAATTAAGAACACAGAGGAGAGGGAAAAAAAAATTACTTGCAGAATCCATCACAGCTTTTCCGAATTAAGTTAGAGGAACAGAATTTTTTCCTCTTATTGGTGCCCCTTTTGCCAAGCATACCAGGCAACTGATTTGCTGCTGTTCCACATTATTTTTGTGTATGAACTCTTGGTATTTCAGAGTACAACAATTTCATGCTACAAGTTCACAAAGGCATTTCAGCAGTGCCAAAAAATGTCATGCCATGGTACTAGCCATCAACTTAGCTTTATGAATTTACACACACCCTCTTTCCAAGCAAAACCAGGCAAATCCTGCCAATGTAAGATGCTGTCATACACAGCATTTATGTTTCATCAGATGATACCCTTCTGTCTAAGGTCTTTAACAGCTTCCACTTCTGCAATATTTAAATGCCTGTACTTAATCTTTTGTATCTGGATGTAAAACACAGAAGTATACACCTACTGCCAAGGTCTAGAAGGAAAGCAACAGCCTCCTTTCACCTCTTTTCAATCACTGTTTCTATGGGAGCAAAGACTATGCCAGATGCATACTGCAAGAAACATGGGGGTTTTCCCGGAATTAGGACACTTACACTCAGTAGAGGACAAAAACTGCATGCTCTTATACAAGATTGTCCTTGAGCGCCCGCCTTTACAGGGAGCACTTGAGATTTCAAGTTCCAGTTAAAACAGCCAAATCTTTTGACATTCTTCATCAGTGAAGAGATTCAAGGAACAATTGTGGAAGGATCACATTCATTCTTTTTTAAAATTCTTTGATACGAGTAGAAATATAGGAGACCAGAGTTCACACATTGCCTTAAGGACTGAGCTCACCACATGTCATGCACATGTTCTCCAAGCAGGCTCCTAACTGACATACTCCAATGAAGTTGTCAGACATTTGACTTATAAACACACCTGCAAATTGTATTTTGCACATGCAAATTTTTGCACACTCAATTCACAGAAGAATTTTATCTGCAAAGGAGCCCAAGATGTCAATGTTTACATTGTTTTAAAAAGAAGTATCTTCTTCATGTAAATGTTACCAAGTCTTTCCATCAGTGGTCTTAAACATAAACCTATGCACAGCTTTATTTTGCTGAAAAACAGAGAAAACATCACAGCTATATAAAGCCCCAATAATACACAAGGAAAATATTTTTCTTATCAAAACACAGCATAGCATGAATAGTCAATTTAGATCTGCTACGTGTTCAGATAGAGTATAAATATGATTTTTTGAAGAAAAAAATCCGTTTGGGGGTACTTGTGGATTTATATAATTTAATATTTCTAAGGGACAACCTGACTTAATTTACACAATTTGCATTGATCCAAGATTATCCCTAAAAACTTTTTTCTTAAGTACTATGGACTTGTGTTATGAAAGCATACACTAGCTCAGGTAGGAAGGGACCTCTGGAGATTGCCTCATCTGCCCTGCTCAAAGCAGAGCCAGCTAGAGCAGTTTGCCCAGGACCATGTTCAGTCAGGTTTTAAGGATCTCCCATGGATGGAGATCCCACCACAGCTTCTCCAGCATTACAAATGGGGACAAAATGTTTATTCACACTGTGAGGGGAAGGAGATGATTCCAATACCTGGACCAAAAATTACAGCTGAGAAAGTAGCACAGATACACATCACACAATAAAACTGAAAAATAAACATAGCTACTCACTTTTATTATATGTTAATTACTAAAATCCTATTTGAAGTATTCTGACTAGTGGACACATTAGTGAGAAAAAAGCCTAACTTGTAAGAGTTTCAAGCTATTTCTGCGAACAGAAGAGTTGCTAGTTTTCTCATTTGAACTGCATCATTAAAACTAAATTAACAAGAATAAATCTGTATTGCAAAGCTGCACAATACAATATAAGCTTTACACTAAAGCAGGCATTATAATAAAAACTGGCTTTACAGTATAAAATGACAAGCTACAGTCTAATGCTCAAGACACATGGATGGACTAACTTAATGTTAGTGCTTCTGTTTTACAGATGTCTGGTCACAGGAGCAGGAAACAAATTTCTTCCTTACTCAACCATGTATTTGGAAAAGAGAAAATGCCAAAGAAGACTCATAGGTGGGAAAGAATGACACCAAGTTTTTGTTTAATTAAATATTTACATATCTTAAGGTTAACAGGGGCAGTTTTGGAAAAAAAATTCTCTGAAGCAAATGGCTTCTGGAAAACCTTTTGTTTACATTTCTTTGTAACCGTATTATATTCCTTTATACTCTTGTATTGTTTGTGTCTATCATACATGGCTTAGTTATACTTTAAAAAAATATTTCCTTCCCCACCCCCAAGACAGACAGATTTCTCTTTCCCTTTTTTTTTGACATAATAAAGATAGCTGCAAAGTATTCCCACAGTACTTGGAGACAGTTATTTTTATTTCATTATTTTCCCACTGCAATCAAAACTTCAGCATTCAGTGTTTTATTGCAGTTCAAAAGACGTATCATTCCAAGTTTTAATACTCTGTCATTTAAAACTGATAGATAAATTCTTTCTTCCTTTCCTGAAGAAATTTTTCATTTTGGCAAACAGCCATTTGAATATCCATAATTTTTTGGTAAAAAATAAAGAATTAAGATTTGGAAATATTGCTTATCTCCTTATGACTGCTGAATAACTAGACCTATAACATTCTATCCATGATGTTTTGAGAAGCAGAAGCACTTTTCTGCTATGATTTGAAGTAGGAGCAAAAATTTTTCCTAGTTAAAAAACACATACAACAGTGGGGTAAAGTCCTTTTTTCTTCCGGTTTTCAAGTTATAGGTGAGGAGAAATTCCAGCAATTCAAGCTGAAACAAGTAGTTGAAACTGCCTTAAATGTCCTGAAATGCATGAAACAACAAGCTGTATCATGAAGGGACTACCTCAAGGCAGAGTTAAGGAGGAGATGGGGACAAGGGGACAGAGGGACAGAGAAAGTTTCTCCTATGGTAACATATGGTTGAATCAGGGGCCTTCAAGAAATTGTACACTTTCCTATATGCAGGAACTCAGACTCATAAACATTCCAGCCTGGGAAGCTACTCCTCTGTAATAACTGATAATGATCTTCCTGAGAGCACTGGAGAATAGTTAACCTACAAAAGACACCACAATTGCAAGCTCTTCACTTGCAAGGAAGGCTGTCCTCACCCTATTCTGACTCCATAAAAAACAAAGGTTGTGGCAACTTTAAATTATAAAAAAGGCTTGTCACCAAAACATGAGTACCTAGAGACCATATATTACATACTGACAGAAAGACATCCCATGACAGAGAAGAGCAAGGCACAGGAGGAAGAAATGAAGAAACAGTGTTTTGTTCTAGAGCCTATAAAATACAATATTTTTAGGAAAAAAAAATTAGCTTCATAAATATTTAAAGCACTTGCCAGATTTTTTTCCTTAAAAATACCAAGCACAGCAATACTACGTTACGTATTAGTTTTATAACATTTTACAAATTTACTATGTCTTAATGCATTTGTATCTAAATACACATAAAGTCATTACTAACTTTTAGTTTCACAGGAGGTCATTTGCTTCCGGTGACCTTTGTATCATTTGCTTATCAAAGAAAATTCATGTGAACAGCTCTGGAAGATTACAATTTTAAAGCAGGAGTTGATCTTTTGAAGAAAGCATTCTAGCAAAAATATGTATTTAGCTTAACAATTCCAAATAATGAACAACCACAACCTGAAAAAATACCCCAAAATTTCATCTATACTACCATACAAAAAAGTAAGCGACTCATGAATTGGTGAGTAGGATAAAGTTTCATAGCCATACTTTACCTGTCTAGGTCACATGTCAGCCTTTCAAAATTCTTAAGAATTGTATAAACCTGAGCATCTTGACCAAGAAAGCAAGGTGGCAATAATCCATGAATATTCAATTGTTGCCTCTCCTCCAAGGTAAAAGCCATGCCCTGAAAAAAACAAAAAATAAAAATAAAAACCATGTATAGATGTACACAAGAGATAATTAATTTAAGAAAACTTCTGCAGCAAATCATAGCGCAGGTAGTCAGCATCATAAAATCTATTCAAAACTACAATAATTTAAATTTATTATTTAAATTAATTTAAATTCTAAGAATTTAGACTTGTGTAATTATTTTGAGAAAAAGTTTCATTGAGCCAGAAGAAGACAGGCCTGTACAGATACAATAATTTCATCCCAGCACAGAACAAGTTAATGTCTCCTGACACCACAAGAGTACCTGCAAAACTGCAAATTGCTAAATTACAAAACTGCTAAATTACAACTGAAGAAGAAAGCAGCCATGTATTCACTCCACTCATTTTCTGCTTTTAATGAGGTCTGTCTGTCTAAAACATCTTCAGAAATTACCCACGATACTGTAAGAAAGATGGTGCCTTTACAACAGAAACATGACTGTGGGTTTGGCACCCCAGCATCGAGCATTCCGGCCACTGAGGTTTTACTCTGCTGTGGTAACTACAGGCAGGCAGGACTGAAGGACATGATCAGACATCTGACAGCATTAGGGGATAAGAAGAAAAGCTAGAAGAGTTTCCTCTACATATGAGCTAGGAAATGCATGCATTTGTTTCACACTATAGCCCCTGGCACAGATATGCAGCTCTCCTTGATCACCATTCTGCCTGCACTGCTTCTGCTCCAGAGTCAATACTGGCTGATCTTCAAGGGTCTTTCTCAGGTTAACACCAGAACTCTCTGTATCTTTGCAATATGCTCATCATGTAGTTTAAACATATTCTAAAGCTTATGTAGTAGAGGTTAGGGAGCATGTATTACTCTACCAAGAAGATGTCTGTGTGTGTATACACAGGTAAAGAAGCTATTAGACAGCTCCCTAATATTCAATATCTGTGATACAACTACATAAAAAATATTGTTTCTTATTTCTTATAAGAAGAAATTTCTATTTCTATTTTCTTATTTCCTATCCGAAAAAATACTTGAGAAAACACCTTGAAATCCATTAAAGAAGAGAAATTAACAATATAGTATTTCTGCATTAATTCTCCTGTGGAAAATAAGTCCTATTGAGGTACTTTCACTACCACTTCTATATGCAGACTTTTAAAATGTTTTTGTTTATGTGACCATTAGAATTAGCTGGGTCAACAAATGACAGGAAAAAACAGGGAAAACGAGCATAAATACAACAGCCTCCCTTCAGTCCACATTTTCACTATTATTGTCTTTTCAAGAGAACAAATTCAGTCCTTTACACAATGTCCTTACTGCCTTTCACAAAACATTTGGTGAGTGATACAACGGGATAAATTCATGTCAGTTTGGTTACCTAGACAGGTTCTTTTTTGTTTCTGTTTTTGTTGGGTTTTTTCACAGAAATAGTCACCTCATACGGCTTATTCTTACAGAACAAAAACATATTACAAAATCTTCCTGTATCTTACTAGTCTATATTTCTACACCATTTTTAATCTAAATTTTGAAGAGGTTATGTCCTGTGACTTGAAAAAAAGTAGAAAAAAAAGTCCTAAAGCAACCCCACCACACTAACTGCTCTATAATGTCATTAATCAAGTTGTTACCTTAAGTGAAATGACAACTCGAAGAAAAAGAAATATCTTATAATGAACATTTTACAAAACACCAAATATTTCCAAAATGTGCTTCTCCTTCCCTAGACAGGAAATGAAGGGAAACCAAGTTTAATAAAGATCAGTAACTGTTTTGCTGTAGTTCTCCACACATGCGAGATTTCAGAGGTTTCCAAGTGCGTACACAAAGGCTGCATTTTTTCTTCCCTAATGAACTTTCTGTGACCAGAAATGTCATGAATGTCCGCAGCTGTTATCCCATCGTGAAAAACCATGGAAGAAGAAAGAGTCAACACTTCTCATGAGTTTATTCAGTGTTGATTTGTCTTATCTCCACTAGACTTTTTTGGCCTTAAAGAACCCACGTGTGCTTATGCGCACTTCCAAATCAGTTCCAAGTGACTGGACTTCAGGGAGCTGCATAGTTTTAATGGATCTTCTTGTGCTGGTAGTAAAGTGACAATTCAGTAATTCTCTGCAATTCTCCTTTCCCTGGTTTCCATTAGTCAAATGGAATGAAAAAAAATTCTGAATGTCTGTGTTTGGCTTTACATTAGGAATAAAAAATGGACTTTAATTACTAAAATAGTGTTTCCCCTCTTACTGGAAAATATATTTTATTTTAAAACAAACACATGTGTTCCATCTTGCCAAATGCCTTTTTTAAAAAGTACTTCATCTTGAAATAGTGTATTTTCCATGTATTACTACAGCTTTATAGTAAGTGTTAATTTCTTTGGTTCATTATTACAAAAAACCGACCCCCACCTGTACCCTCCAGTATTTATATGGTTAGAAAATCCTTTACTTGAATATTCCTCTTTGGCACAGAAATTATGAATTTTTCAAATTTCTAGGATGAAACGTTAATTCTTTTCTTGCCCACTCAGATCCCATATTTGCTCAGAAGAAAAGAATTATCATTAAAATATATCACCTCATAATTTAATAAGAGAAGGCCATTTTTATGAAGTAAGTCCTATCCTATTCCATCTCCTTATAATAGGGAAGACTTCAATTGTGTAGGATTTATGGTTTACATCTAGATTTATTGTACTAGCCTCAGATTTTCTTTTCTACATAAAAATTCTTATTTTTTCCTGTTTGAAGTGTTGTTTCCCAGCCATCCAGCAGAGAGGGCTCTAGGTCCAGCTTGGTTTACACACTCCTTTCCAGATAGGCATATTTTATGCACACCTGGATGGGACAGACTTCCATCATCTAGCATCCAAACTATTATAAACCACATGAGTATTCTGTAACTTGTATTACAACTAAATTTTTAAAGAACAACAGTATGACAATCTAAAAGCAGCATAAGGGCAAGAGACTGCAACGATAAATAGTAACCTCTGCCTAATCAGTTTTGATTTATTCACTACTTTATGCATCATATACATCATAGAGATGAAAAGTACAGTTATTATCAACCCTTCCAGTTAAGAGTTTGCAATTCTTCAAGAGTTGTGTTTCAGATGTTTCATTATATGCTCTGGTTTGCTTTTGGCAAAACCAAGTTGTTCTTCAGCCACTTCATTACCTTCCTTTCTCACAAACCTTTTGGTCAAATATTTGGGTAGGTTTTTGTCTTACTGCTCCTTAGGCATAAATACCCTTTCAGACTCTCAGTTGTACACGAAAAGCTCTCTGAGTTTTCAAAAAATTGAACTCATTGCAAATACATATAATTCTGAATTTGTTCTCCATTTGTAATATTGTGAAGTTTTGTAATTGTAGCAGTGATTTTTATTTCTGCACATCATTCAATATTCTTTCATTATTTAATATCTATCAGTTTATCAACTCCACTCTTAACTATCTCTCCTCTGCTCATAATCTCTAATCCCCCAAAGCCCCTCATCTACAATGTTGTTCTAGTGAAGTTACACATACATCAATATCCTTCCTCAGTAGCAGTACTGAAAAACCACATAACAGAATGAACAGCTCAGCATCATCTTGTATCAGATCAGCTTTTTGCACTGGCTTTTGACTGAATTTTCAAGCAGTGCTTGAAAAGACAGAGAGCACATTCAAAATACTTCAAGAGCTGTCTCAGCTTCTATTCACAGTCAACAGAGACAAATTTTCTCTCTTAATACAAACTAGATTGGACTGACATAGTTCTTCTTCAGACAGAATATCTGAAGCTCATATAATTGCTTATATAAACCTCTCTAGAAAAGAGAGTGTACTAAAGCAATATGTGCATCGTGCTTCATGCATTAATGAGATTCGGCTTCACTAAAGGTTGCCAGTATTTATTGCAGGGACCCTTCTCCAATTTCTCCCAAGACCTAGCCATCCTTTGTTGCAGTAGCAAAAACTTTCATTTTTAAAAACTCCAACTCGTTTAGAAGAATAACTCATTTCCTCCTGTTGCCCTCACTGCCAGTGTGACACAAAAGTACTGGCCTAACAGCACGTAGAAGGAGGCTGGCTTAGAAGAGGAAACCATGTCCACACCCAAGGTTCTCTATCTCAGTGACTGTTTCATCAGCCTCTGGAAGGAGAAAATCAAGCTTTGTAAGACTTCAGGGGTTCAGGAGACAACCACCAACAGCAGTACTCAAGCTTAAGTACTCGCATGTATATTTGAGCCTCCTGTATCCATGAAGGACAAAGGAAGAAATGAGGCGGAAAGTGAAAAGGTGTAGCAAGGATGTATATCTAGAAGTACCATCTATGCTATGAGAAAGAAATCTCTGAATTGCTGGTCTAATATACTGCTAGTGGAAAATTACAGTCTCTAGAGTATTTTGGGGATGGACAAGTAGGTTTATCACTGTCTCAAAAAGCAGAGACAAAGTAAAAACATTTTAAAAAACTATCAAAAAGTAAAAAAGCCCTCTGTTAAAAAACTCATTGTCTACTCCTAAATCATAAAAGTACAGTGAAAAAATTTCAATGATATCATGAAAATAGCACACAAATCTGAGGCACTCAGATATGCTCAACATCTGCTGCCATGGCCGGAAAGAGGACAGCTGGCACCTTGTCACTCCTTGCAGGCTCCCACTGCAGCAGTTGGTATCCCTGAGCAGAGGCCAGGGAGAGCTCTGACAGACAAAGCTCTGAGATGCGTGCAATACTCATGATCTGAATCAATTGTTTGAACAAATGGACTACAGAAACCTGCAATTCCATTCTTAAAAATTCCATTAAAAAAAAAATAAATAAAACAAACAAAAAAACCACATGCAAACATGACAAATGCTTTTGGCTGAAAGACCGAAAACATTCTCCAATACTAAGGAAGAGTTTTATCCCCAGTACATCCCAAATGAAAAATCAGTGCCTTCACTACTAGTTGCCACTCACACATCATCCCATGCTGCTCACACCGTTTCATGTACAAGATTGTCTCCAGAAGAAAATCACCTGCAGAACTAGATGCAGTCCTTAGGAAACCATGATCTTTGTTACGCATGATTGTTTGCAGGTAACTCTTTTGCTGGCCAAGCTTTTGCCTTCAGCAATTTTGGCTTTTCATACTACGTCAGTACTGTTAGGAAGAAATCCAAGTCAAAATTAATTTCTTTTAAGGAAAAGTTCTTTGGCTGAGGAAGCAAAAAAATATATGTATAGTCCTGGTAGGTATGAGCTACATGAAGACAGTTTCAGGCACCTAATGTCATAAAGCCCTTTAGGATCAGAATATTAAAAAAACAAACAAACGAAAAACACAACCGCAAAATTTTACACATTCAAAGAATTTTTTATAAAATCTCTAAAAAAATATAGAACCATATGTGTTTTCAAGCATTTTAAGCTACATTTAAGCTTGATCTGCAAATCCCTTTGAGCTATTTCATATAATTTGTGTTTTTTTAAAAAGTCACCTTACGAACAGGCAAAAAAAAAGTTTTACAAGCATTTCCTCTCCATTTTATATATTTTTTTTCCAAACATGACTTCAGAGAAAGGTGATAAATACTTCTAATACTCCATGTCCAACATTCCTGTCAAGGCAGAATACACCAGGAAATACTTAGAATAAGTAATCTGAGCACAACTCTCCATAATGAACTCATTCTGCTGAAAACAAACGTGGTTCATGGCAAGAAATTGGTGTTGGAACAGTACATATGGCTAAAGATGTTTCTTCTGTTTTCTCTACCCATACTTGTCATGACTGCCAAAAAATATTACAAGCAGAGGCAGCTAATGCAGCTATTTGGGTGAACATCTCTTCTGCAACCAGTGGTTTAGGCCACACCAGTCACAGTAAGTACCCCAGCAGGTAAGGAAAGGGACTAATTTTTTTAATGGTGCAAATTCACATCCAGTTTCTGTTAAGGTGATTTCTTTTGGACCTGAAGAAAAAATATTTCTGCAAAATGTCGATTTGCATTAACTTAGAGATTCCTGTTTCTTCTTAAGAATATTTGCTGTAAGGACTACACACAAAAGAAGGGTTTGAATACTTAATCCAGTTTCAATTTGAAAGAACAAAATTGGGATTATTAACATTTTGGAGGAAAAAAGATATCCTTTCAAATGGTGTTTACGAATGCCAGGGGAAAAGATGACAAATACAAATTGGTAAGAAAAAAAATATGCTCAACAGCAGAAAGTTATCACAGTTTGAAGATGAATAGCACAGAGCTAAGAAATGAAAACTGAATATGAAAATGTAACCTTTCTGTTGCGATCCTTTGGCAACACATACAGACGACAGCTTTGCTTTCAGAAGCAAAGAACATTGATAACCATTTATAATGCACACATTATTTAAAGTATTATTAGACTGCAAGTAGAAAAGTCACTGTAAGACAGACCTGCCATCTTCCAGAAAAGTTGCTTTTCCCCAAAACTATGCTCAGATACTCTATCAGGCATTTCATGAGGCATATTGGTTAGCTCTGGATTGTGCATCTTGGATTAAGATTTAAAAATCAGTATATTAACTAGTGATTAACAGCCCATTAGATTCTCTGGCAGAGAAACTGTGGGGGTTTTGCCTGTCTACAGTACCTAACACACAGATCTTGTATAGGTCTTGGCCTACAGCTGAGATCCCTGAATTAGCAGTGAATCCTGCTAAGTGCCTTCACTGGAGTTTGCAAAGCCAGACACAGACAGGCATCTACACTGGTTAAGATGAGGAAGGAGAAAAGCTAACACAGGAGGATTGGTGAAGTGTAAGCAGCAGAACCCAACTTAGACACAGCACTTGTGCTCCTTCTGACAAGCCCTCATGCACAGGCATCCATCAGGACTTGTGAGACTGTGAGGCATGCTGAAGGTACATAAAAAAATATATACAAAGGCTCATGGGCACAGCTCTGAACAGACAAGAAAAGAAGAAACTGTCCTATATATTATAACTGTCCTATATAAGCTATAAAATGCCAAAGGCACAGGTTTTATGCACTTTTCTCTAAACACAGCTTTTTAACAAGTAGTTAGTTGAAAATCTATATTGTGACATTTGGCATTTATGTTTCAAAGCAGTTTTTTTAGAGTTGTGGTAGATCTGCTGCAGTGTGTTGAACACACAGATTTTTTTCCCAGAAACATCAAGTGACCTGAAGCCTACTCATAGCTCAATTCTAAGTCCACAGGATTTTCAAAAGCAAACACAAAAAGTAAAGTCAACAGGGGAAACTGAAACAAAAGTCAAAACCAGCTTCCAACAAATAAAGCCCAGATAAATACAGTAGCTAATACACACACCCATGGACTTATGATTCAAAACAAATGCAGATGGCCAGAAGGAGATCAGACTTCTCTTGGCAAATTCATCATGGGAATGTGTAGGCAGCTTGGCAGCCATGCCATGAGCTGATACAGTGATTGCACACAAGCATGATTCAGACCAGCATGTTAGAAATGACATATCACAGCATCCTTATTTTAACAATCCTTTAAGCTAAGGCAAACAATTATCTGAATGTAAGCAAGCAAACCAATTTTAAGGAACTATTTCTATATATGTGTTTTATTATACACATACAGAGTAAAATTTTTTTGCATTGCATAATCTCCCCTCACCCTAATGTTGAGAAGACTGCATTACACAAACTGCAGACAGTAACAAATAAACAGTAAAAGAAATCACCAAGATAATAATGTATAAAAATATATTGCATGCTGTGCTTTAATGTAAGATGACAGCTTGGGTCCAGTTAAGATTCTAAATTTAGTTGTTCATATGCAATATAGGCAGCTATCCATCCATTATAATTATAGGATAAAGTTAAAACTCACTCAAGAATAGGTACCTTGCAGTCACTAATCCAAATTGCTCTAATTACTACATTGACTACAGACCAAATTCAGATTTGCACACATAAGCACCTACTGACAGCTGGGAAAGTCGAAGGTATTGGAACAATCAACATTGCTTATTATGGCAACAGTATCACCTACAAATCCACTGCATGGCAGGCTACCACAGCACCAGAAAACAGCCAGGCACAACACTCCTCTGTATCTGAGGGGGCACTAATTGCCTATACATGGCTGCTACATCAAACCTCTACCATCCTTTTGACTTCCCAATCCACATGTCCGATTGAAAAATCACAATACCCTGAATTATTCATATCGTTTACAGGGATATTTAATCCCAAAGCAACCAGAAAAATTGCTAGAGCTGCATTTGTACGCTTTCAAATCAGAGCTGGCTGTCTCAAAATCTGGCTGTCTCCCTATTGCCGCTTCCACCCGGGAGCTACAACATAGGCATGAGCAAACTGGGAGCTGGATCAACAGACATGGTTATCTTTCATTAACAGCAACACTCTGATTCTGCCTGTAGGAGCAGATAAATTAATAACAGGCTCACTAACAAGTACCAGCTGTGGTCTGTGTGTCCCCTGACTCAATCCCCTAGCAGAGCTATCCCACCAGTGGAGAGAGACCTGTCTTGGCTCTCTTGGTTGCCCCTAGCAGACAAGACCAAACAGCAACCCAAAACACAGTTTAAACTACAGAGTCAGAGAAGCTGAACAAATATTCATATGTAGGTGTTTGGGATTTTTTTTTTGTCCCTGGATATTTCTGAGCCATTTTTATTCTTTTATAACTCCTTTGGGATGTACTGACCCTCAAAGATTACTACTTGGGAAAGGTATGGCTATGGGAACCAGAGACAAGAGCAGTTAACCACATCACTTACAAACTTGTTGAGCATGCTCTTATGACAGATTTCAATCCTCAATACAGCCTACCTATGCTGTAGATCAAAAACACTGGTTGTATCCACTTCAAAACTCTAGCCTTCTGGATGAATCATTGTAACAAAAATATTTTTTTTAATTACCATCTTTGTCAATACTGTTTGACTTCTAAAAATTTATCAATGCGCAGATTTATTTTTAGATATTAAATTTATATAACAATAGCATATTAAATTATAATTTATATTATAAATTAATTATTAAATTAAATTATAATTTGAATGCTGGTTGTTTTTTAAAAATAAAGATGTAAAAATACAAAAAAAGAGGTTTCAGTAGACCACATCTGAAATTCTACTTAAAACAATAATTTACTTGTGTAGTAGATGCTATGAGCCAGTACCCTATATCTCTAATAAGTAACACTAATCAAAGGATGCTTGCAATGCTGTCAGTGGAATAACTGAAATGGAATCCCTACTTACGAAGAGAATTTAGATGAAAATAATATCAGCTGACACAAAATACATTGTTAACCAGAATTAGTTCAAACAAAATGCCAAATAATAACTCTCTAACTGTAACAACTTTACAAATAAAGCACAGTCACCAGGCAGGCAGTCTCCAATATACAATATTTACATTTGCAAAATCAGGTGTTATTTGAGAGTCAGGCATGATTTCCATGTAAGTAGGAGAGGAATTTCAGTAACTGCCAAAAATTCCATCTGTCTGAAATAAGTACTTAACCAAATACAGGTTAGTAAGCCCTGAAATCCTGAGGGGATTTGATAAACCTGATATGCTTAACAGATTTTATTGTTGCCTTTCAGAGACTAAACAGATTACCAACTACTGTATTGTGGGCTTCTGACAGGACAAAGCAACTAATTTCATTTCACTGGCATGATAAACAATTAACAAAAATGAGTATTTTAAATACTGTAACACAGATAAATACACAGAGTTGTGCAGAGCAGAGAACAATCTCAATGCTGTGGCCTTGGCTTCTACTACTACAATGGCACACATTCTTCCTCCTGTCCCAAGCAGTGACAGGGGCACTGGCCAGCCTGGTGAACTACAAATCTGTGACCTGAGAGCTGATGGCACTGTCATGTTGAGTGACACCAGGCACGCAGATTATCAGGTTGCTCACGGGTAGTGTGCTGTTTTACTGTGCCTAAAGTGACGTGTCTACTCAAAATTAGTCCTCTGGGCACCCTCCACAGACTGAGGAAAGTCTGAGTGGGACCCTAGGTGGTGCCCTTTTTCTCTTCTTTAGGATTATAATGAACTATTTCAGACAAAACAAATGAGATTAATACTTTCCATCGTCATAGGCAATCCTATAATTAGAGTATTTCTATTACCACAACCTGGTAATGTGATCTGTAAGCCTTTCTGTCATACACATTTATTGCATATATTGCATACCTATCAAGCATTTCCCATTCTACAGATGGAAACTTTCCTTTAATCATCTCAGTCTAAGGGGTGGTAGTACATGTATATGTGAAAAAAGCCTACCAAAACCCTTTGTTTAGGCAGCTTGTTACACCCAATCTTGGCATTTTTTCTCAGAACTGGGCAGTACTCTAAAACAAAGTTTAAAGAAACATCCAAAGTTTACACTCTGAATGCACTTGATCTGTAAGTACAGCCTTCATTGCTATCCAGCAGCTAGTCATTCAATTTTTGCTGCAACCATAAGCATCCTACTCACAACATTCCATAAATACAATAAAAGTACTTTCCTTCTTGCTGAGAAGTCACTGAAAATTCATATTATCATGAACAAAGTGACAAAGAAAAAATTGCCAACTTAACACCCTGAGTAAGCTCACTATTATTTTTTCCATTTTGAATTCTTAAACACTCAGAGTAGTCATCAGTAGCCACAGTCATTACTAGACCCACAGGGTGAGACTATCACAGCAGCTGAAATAGTAGCTACAGGATAGAAGAGTGCATATTGTCATACATCACACACCTTCCTGAAAACTGTAATCTTACCTGAACCTTGCTGCAATTTTGTTTGGTTCTATCTCTTTAGATTAAGGTAGGAGGAAAATACAATGAAGGGCCAGATTCACTGGGACGGCAAACTCTTTAAAACTCATCAGGGAAAATAAGACACAACCAGTCTAAAACTTTAGTGTGAGCTCTGATTTTGTAACCTAAAACTGTTACTTAACCAGTTATACGGAGACATCAAAGTCATACAAAACCTTCCAGAGCATGCAAAAAGTTAGTTGATTGAAGGAAGATATCTACTAAGGGCAGAACAATTCCATTTAAAACTGCTGCACCAGCTGCATTCATACAGCTCTGCTTTTGCCAAGATACAACCTGCATATCAGTAGTATCTGCTTGCATAGAAAAGATTAGACCGAAAAAAATCACGGAAAAAGCTGTGATGAAATGGGGTATATCACTTTTCTTTTTATTTGACTGCTCTCCAAAAGAGCTTGACTCATCAAAGCAAACAGTAGACTGAAGGAAAGTGAGCATTATGGAAATAAAATCTGAGTGGTAGTTAATGCAAACAGCCAATATAAAACCATCTGAATTTGCTATCAGGCACACAAGAGCTCTACCTGAAAGAAAATTCACGAAGGTGAAAAAGTGACAAGAATCTCCTCCCAGAACACCCAATTCATTTCAAGTTGCTACCGTTTTCAAAGCAAACCAAGGATTAGTTGCCCTTTTATGTAACTGTGCCACACACAGAAATTCAAGTCTAAAACAAAATGAAAACTAAACAGGAAAAAAATCCAGCAAAAAACCTGTTTCTATGTTGATGTTGAAAAATGTAACCTGACGGTAAACATTAAACACAAGTCTTTTTGAATCTGAAGGAAATACTGCTCCTTTTTCACATTTCCTAGAATCTAATTATGCAGACACATTGTAAGCTTTTTCTAGCTACATAACAGAATAACTGCTCCCTTTCCAAAAGGAAACTATAATGCCAGACCCACCACTCAGAATAACTTGAGAAACGAGAATATCTTGTTTAAACCTAATTAATCTGGAGTGAGGTTTAACCACTGTCCTTGGTGTAAAGCTTGTTCTGGGCACACTGAGTTAGCAGACCTATAAACACAGCATCTACACAAGACAATATGGAGCAACCAGGAACGCAAAGGAGGAAGAAGTTTTGAGTCAAATTGGCAAAACACAGTATTTTCAGACTAATAGCTAAGGCATTTCACAAAAAAAAAAAAAAAAAAAAAAAAAAAAAAAAAAAAAAAGCATTTATGCAGTGATGCAGAGTACAAGAATATGACAGAGCTAAGTAAATATTTCAAACAGTATTTTTTAAGTCTTACATGGGGTCCCCTTAAGCTTAATATACCTATTCACAACATATTTTAGGCAACAATGAAGTTAAGACAAGTTAGAAAGATGAAGGATCATCAATTTTCACCAATTTTATAACCAGTGAACTACAAAGTAAGTCTTTCCATTTTTTGAAACCTTTCAACAATCCAGAGTAGTGTCAACATGTCAACCAGACCAGTAACGCCAATTTTAAGCCCCTTTCATGTAAAATTGAACAAAAAGTATAGTAACAAAACCAACTCAGGAAGACCCTTGTATTCTATTTGTTTATTAACTTCCAGACAAATCACCACACTAAACTTATTTTATTAGTTCCTAAAGTTCAAATAGTATATTCTTATTACGGAAAATGGAAATATGCAAAAAATCCACAGATAATAAGGGCTATATTAAGAAAAAAATCCCCTCCAACAAAGTCCTAACTGAACTCTGTGTTCCAGTGGATCCACAGGTCTTGAGCAAGCATTACTTCCAGCCCTGACCATCCAAGAGGAAGTTACCTATGGGGCACATCAACTCTCTATGCATTGTTATGAAAATGGAGGAGGGCATGCTGGTTGTTTCACATGGAAAGTACAGACACTTCTTTGCTGCTTTAATTAAATGAATTTTAGTGTTCACCAGGCAACTGGTGGTTAAAAGACCAGCTGATGAAAACCATAGTACAGAAATATTAGTGCATCTAGTGCAGGCAATGTAGCCATAGCCATCACTCAGGTTTTGTTTTATTAGTTTTACTATCTCTACACATTTTTGAGAGCGTATCTTATTTCCAGGCTCACAGTAAATAGATACTCTTCAAAGGCATTTGTTGCACACTATTACAGGAATTCCCACACGAGAATGTCAAGGATCTGCATTGTCTTCAAGGGCAAAAAATAGGAAGATAGGAAAAGGAACAGCAACAAGAAAACACAGTACAGACAAATTTTGACACTAACAAAAAATTTTCCATTTCTAGGTGTCATGCTTTTTTTCTAAAAGATTAAAGGATCACAATAAAATGGCTGAAAAGCTCATATAAAAAAACACATACTTATTTTCTGAACTCAAATGGCAAAACAAATTGAACCAACAGTGTTTGAAAGAGCACAAAAATCTGCTCTTTAGCTTTAGTCAACTAAACTGCCTTTGGAGGGGTTTTAGACAGCTTATGGTAGGAACTTTAAATGGAAAAGTAGACCAAATTCATCATGGTTGTTGTACCTTGGCTACTTATACTATAGTGACACTGCCAGATGCTATTCAGACCACTTCATGTGAAGGCGTAGGAGCCTTCAGATACTCACAATCACTCCTGATGACTGTGCACTGAGAGCTTAATGGCAAGCTTCACAACAAAACAAAATATTTTATTTCACCACTGGTCTTGACTGTTTTGGCAAAGGTAACACTACCTGCTGTGTGAAGTGGGAGTGGCAATCTTCCAAACCAGGATGACTGGTTTCAAGAGGGACTAGTTGGACACTCCTTCCCCAAAAGTGTTGGTCTCAAAAGTAGTTTCTGCTGTTGTACAGAAGCATCAGTTTTAAGTCCTTCAGCATAGCAAAGCAATCCTTGAAAGAAACAGATTCCTTTCACCAGTACTGGCACGCAAAATAAGACCATATGTCTAAGCTATAATATGCAAGATTTTCCAAAGACAGCTCATTTTTCTAGTAGGAAATGTAATTTACATAGACTGAACTTTAGGATTCGTTTACAAGATTCACGAGAAAAACTGGCTTCCTCATAGTATAGAAAAACCACTGCTCACAGGGAGCAAGCTTTGATACTGCAAAGTGACTAGCCTTACTGGGGACAGCAACCCAATTTAGTTATGTCTATTTGCCTCTCACAGAGGCCAAGAACAGGAAAGGCACAACAAGGAGTGGCTTGGAGCTGCTGAAAGAGCACGACAGTGAGCGGAGAAAGCAGGCCAAACTGATGCGGCTGTAAGCAATGGGAACGGAAAAGTTAAGCAGAAGGCCCAAGCAGATGGGGAATGAAAAAGCAAGTGAAACAGTAACAGGATTTATTTTCAATGAATAACTGAAAGAGAGCTTAAAGGTAGGAGTCATGGACAAAATAGAGCAAGTCCAACCTGTGTAAGGAACACTAAGATCAGAGAACACACATGAATGCAAATGTGAAGGCTGAAGAAGTGAAGCTCAGACGAATACAAGAAGGAAAAAACAGGTGCTGCAAGTAATTGTGCCAGAGAAGCTTTGGACTGCTGCAATCTGCTTCACACACACTGCGCACACAAAGAGCCTTACTTTGCTGTCTGTTCCTAATTATGCCTGGATGGAAAGCTCAAATCACACTGCAAAAGGCAACATTTCTTTTCCCAGGCAGGGGTGGGCAGCATTATTCCACTGGAAGCTCACAAGGATGAATCCAGAACCCCAGCTGGCTTGCAGCAGGAATGACAAATCGCACAATTTAGAGGGGATTATGAGGGTCCCTCAAACAAAACAGGTATCCAAAACACATCATCAATGAGGAAAGCATCTCCCTGTTTGGCAAGGTTTTAAAGCTGGAATCTTTAAATTACTGTGTTGAACCAGAACTATTTACTAGTCTTCTGTAAAATGAATGCTTTTGTTTAAGGTCTTAAACTAGTCTATTATTAGTAGTACTACAGAAAACATTAAAAATCCTTCTACTACATACTCTTAATTTCTTCCACATGTCGGAGAATGAACTGAGAGGCATTTAGAGATTTCTAACCTTTTACGTTCTGAAGCAGAGACACAAGTTGTGAAAGGTACACAAGCAACTCCAATAAACAAAGATAATTAGAAAATTCTGAATTTATGTGTACAGAATCCACATTCATCCTGTTACATATACAGACATATTTTTGACAAACTAGGTAACTTCCTCCATAGACAACACAATATGCCAAAGAAACATCTTCTGGCACAAACAAGGGAAGGAAAACACAATTTTAAAGCAAAAGAAATTAGGTCCCAAAGGTTTTAGTTTGGGTTGTTACCTATGATAGATACTATGGTATCTAGTGTTTGTCATTCCTCAAGTGTCAGTGATAGCCAACTTTGTTACCTAAAAGTAGGTCAGGAGAACCTCTTGGCTGGGCTTATGCAGCTCTGCAGATCAGTAGATCTTGTACTAACAACTGTGTCAAGTTTGAATGCCTTCTCATTCTTTGCTATCAGTTACACTGTTAAAGAAATCTGCCTGCTCAAAACCAAAACCCAATCAACTCACCTCCTTCTAACAGGAATTTTGCACTGCAGGAAATTCAGAAACCTTCAGAAATAAAACATTTTTGCTTGTTTATTTGTTTCAGATGAAACCTTGAGTGAAAATACACAGCATTGGCAGAGGTCCACAATAAAATTACAGAGATTTCAGCATATCTTCGAACCCATTAACACAAAACTTATCTAGATCATTACATATGTTTTCACTCACTTCAGACAAATGCACAACAGTATTACAAAAGTCATCATTGCTTATTCTGTTTAAGAAACAACACTTATTTCTGTCTGCTCTTTGCTTTCCATAAGCTTCCCATGCATTTGTACTGATTTTAGCTGTATCGTCTGACTTTAAAGGTGGATTATTTAATAAAGGAATGGTAACATCCATAAATAATACCGCAGGCAGCTTGAATAAAATCCAAATAAAAGAAAACACATCATTATATTAGTCTTCTTCTTTCTCCATCATCGCTCCAGAAATCCAACCACATGCTGGGCTCCGAAACAGCTGACCAGAAATTAAGAATATCTGCTTAAGTCAGCACTATTTGACAGACAATTATCACTGGAGAGGGAGAAGGTCTAGACTGCTTCCTATTGTTTGGTTGTTGTTGGGTTTTTTTTCCTTCTAAAGAGAGGAAACCATTAAAATACATCTCAAGCTTTCCTCAAAATTAGATAGAAAAAAATCATGCCAACATCAGACAGTTTAAAGTGGCCACAATTCAGGTGCCCTACATAGGCTTGTTCTTAGGGCCAGATATATAACAACCGATAAAATCCCCAACTTGTTTCCCGCTCTGACAAGAGCACTCAAAAAAAGAAGTTTTAATTATAATTTTGTGGTTGTAATAAACTCACACATCACTAAATATTTTCCTGGCAGCTAAAGTCCCCATTAAAACAATTATAAACTTTACATCTAAAGTATTTGATTTATAAAAAATTTTGCCCTGAAGTGGATAAAATGTCCATGAGAAATATAAAACCACAGATGACAACACTTTACACTAGTTCCTATTGGGTTGAAAAATGAAAAACAGAACAGATAAGAAATAATGGGATTTCTTGGGTTAATTTCCTTTAGTAGCACCTAACCTGCACATATTTGGCACTTTGGCTGTATCAAAGTGAAAAAACAAATGCTGTTTTTAACCAGCAATTTACAGTCCCACCTAACTCATAAAACTATTGCATACTTAACCATCTGAACCATCCTTACCCATTTAAATTAGCTTTCATGGCTCCCTAGAAGTCAGGTGTCACTACCGTGAATCAATTTGAACAAAGTCTTTCTTAAAAATATAGGAAAACAGTTAACAACTGAAAATAATTTCAAGAGAACAAATGTTTATAATGTAGTTAACCATGAAGTCCAAAGCATGATATGCACAGAGTTCATGACAGCCACAAATCAAAGAGAACCATGCATCTTGGAAAGGTCTTAAGGAGGCCCACTGGTCCAGCCCTACGCAGAGCAGGTCCAGCTGGGCGAGGATGCACAGGTTCATCTCCAGGTGAGACTGACTCTCTCCAAGGATGGAGATTCCACTTCTCTCTATGCAGCCCCTCACTACACTTGACTGCCCTCAATTTTTCCTTCTATTTTACCTCAGAACTATTTCAAATTTCCCACACTCAAACTTGTCTTCCTGACCTCTGACCCTTTCACTGTGCCACCAGGTCACAGAGATCTTTTCCTACAGGTCTTCTTTCCACTTGTTTCCCAGCCCATTCTCTTGCACAGTTGTTCTATCCTAATTGCTGGGCTGCTCATCTGCCTTTATCTAAATTCATGACATTCCTGTCAGCCCATTTTTCCGTCGTTTCTAGGTCACTCCAAAAAGCAGCCTGCCTTATAACACGTGCAGTCCTCAGGCTTGCAGATAGTGCAGTCTCTCTCATTACACAGCTTATTTATACAGATGCTAAATTGTTCAGATCATTATGCTTTAACCACAGTATTTCATTATCTGAAATAACAATTTTGTTCTACTTCCCAGTGGAACAGAAATCATAAGTAGAGTATAAAAGTGGTGGTCTGAACTGAGCAGCTCTCGACATTGCTCTGAAGTCTCCTCTCATACAAGTAAAATTCAGAATGAGCCATGTGTAATTTCTGTGAAACCCACGTGAATTTTAACTTTTTCTTTGAAGGTTTTTCTCATATTGTTGAGATGTTTTCTTCCTTATCTTCCCAGGGCGTTGTTGGCCTTCCTTCAAACCTCTACTCCCCTGTGGTCCTCAACAGGATTTTCTGGATCATGGTGTTTGTTTGGGTTTGGATTTGTATTCTGTTTTTAATTCAAGCTTTTAGAAATTGAAAGGATCATTTTGCAATAATTCTTCAAAAATTAAAAAAGTTGCAGAAATACTTCTTTAAAGATAATTTTATTTATTTTTACATTCTCCTTTTAGAAAATGAGTAAGAGGTTCTAAGAAACCTCTTCTAACTTCCTTTTCTGTACAGAATATAGCAGTTAATTTGTTTCTCTGATCAATGGGTGAATACTCTGCAACAAAAGAAAGCAAAATTATTATCTAATAGTTACTAACAGCTTTACTGTGTTTTTTTGAATCAAACTTTGCAATTTTGATGCAAATTTTGGTAGCATCATCTATTGGTCTTCCATGAGAAAATTTTAGCTGGGATTATGAAAAGTGGGAAGATTAATCTAATCTCATTTTCTCTAGATAACAACATCATAGTTTAATGTATGCAAATTACTAATGGCTGAAAGATAGACATCTCATGTTCTTTGTATTGCCCTAATTATAATTAATATTGCTTCTAAGTTAGATCACAGAAATATTTATAGCCCCACCATGATTTTTGTTGTTTCAGCATTGTTCTTAGATAGAGACAGACATTTTTTTCCTTAGAAATTATATTGTGTTTACTCACATTATTTGAAAAATAAGAAAAAAAATCCAAAGTCTGACTTTGTAAAAAAATTACTTTGCTGGAGGGATTTTTTAGGTCAATTCTGACCTTGAAGAGTTGTAAGTATAAAAAGAAACAAACAAAAAAGCCAGTGGACACTGCAGAAACATTAAAATACACTGATTCTGAGAGGATTATCAAACCTACCAATAATGTATTATTAAACAGCTCCAATTATCATAGTTCAACAATAATTCCCTACAGTATCTGTTAAAGGATTAAAATATTTTAAGGTAAAATTCCAGAAGGGATCATTTTCATCTGCATACAGAAAATTCAGAATATTATTTTTTCAAACACTACCAATGGTAAGAAGTGTCAGCAAGGGAGGGGGGAGAGGGAGAGATCCCTCTCTCCAGAATGTTGCTTCAGCTCAGACTGCAGATATCAGAACCTGGCAGGGACCTGTGTCTGCTCTTGTCCAACACAGGACCAGCCCACATAAAGCCAACACAGATGTGCCAGGCTGGATCACATGGAGAAATCACAAACTCCAGCCAAGAAGTTACATGAGTAACAGCCCCACTGGATGTGACAACAGAAGAATGCTTTTGGAAGATCAGTTCCTGTTGTCAAAGACAGAAGCAAAGCTGTGCTGACAAAACACTTCCTCCCGCAAGGCACACATCCCATTTCCATGAGAGAACTCCACTGACACAGCTGCATTGGCAGAGCCTTTGTTCAGCCCTCCACAAAATCACCACCCATCCCTCCCCAAGAGAATATTTAAGAGCTCTCCACATCATTGCCATTAAAAAAAAAAAAAAAGAGCAAGTCTGGTTAAATAATTTTGGTCTGTATCTTGTTTCTGCTCAACAGCCCATGCAAACCACATACATACACAAAAAATCACCTTCAATCTGATCACACATTTGCAACCAAATGAAATGGAAACTAATACATAATCCTAGTTAATGAAGTACCATGCCTGAAATTAAGAGTAGCGTTACTCTCTTTGCTAAGGGAGAGCCGATAGCAATGTCACATGTAATTTTTGAAGCAGGGAAAGGGAAACGGAACATCAGTCGGGACGCTTTCCCAGTAAAACACACTTACACAACCTAAAAAGCTCCAGCCCCTTGAATGAGGTGATTCTTGCATGCACTTCATCAGCTTTCTCTTCTAGAAATACAAGAAAACATCTAACTACTCTGACAAAAAAAACATTCTGGAAACCTTTCAGGTTGGGACACTGAGAAATGCTGAAATACACAATACAAGGTATTCTGCCTTGGTTCTCAAAACCCCTATCCAGATCTGCTCTATATCTTATAAATGAATGTTTTACATTTTGTCAAGGATTAGCATCTAACCATCAGAAAGATTTACAGAACCATGTAAAAACGATTTTCCAGGTGATGGTTCTAATATAGGCCTTTTTAACTCTAGAATTTTTTTCCTAGGTATACACACATCAGAGTACCAAAAGAAAAATCAGAGGATACATCACCAATACTAATGAATATAAACACTGTTGTATGTTCTTTGCCACACTTCCCATACTATGCGAATTCATGGGAAAGCTGGCCTGTAGATGGTCTTACAAGCTATCAGAACATGGTTTACCTAAAAAGCTGGTTCTTTATTCTGTTCTTCAATTCCATTTTGGTAAAACAAGCTCTAAGATCCCTTTATTAATTTGTTTTATGGGGTTTGTGCCTGAAATGAATATGCAGAAAAATGTATTAATGGAGGGCCTATAAACTTTTTTTGAAAACAGCAGAGTTTGGGAATTTGAATGCTGTATGTCCCTGCCAGCATGAGGAGCTGCAGAGAGATTAGGATCCTGGCAGCAGGTCAGCAGTGGTAGACCAGCCTTACTCACCCATTGAACCCTAGATCAGATGCAACTGTTTGTACCTGAATTGGCACTAAGAAATAGCAAGAGACTTTAAAACATGATACTACCAGCTTAACAGTTTAAAGGCAATTAGCTATTTAATTCTCTTTAATAACTCCTATGAAATAGTATTTTATTAAGACATTAGACAGGAAGATAGCAATAGCCATCCAGCAGCAGTAGGAGATGCAGGAATTTGAGCACTTGATCACTGTATGTCGCTCCATGCATTTGTTACTAATAGCTATGGACATTAGACCCCACTTAATTTTTAGAACACCAGTTAAAGTAAGCATAGCAGAAATGTTTTCATCTGACTCTGAGACCCTACCTTATATTCACACAGAACAAGCACTGCTCCCAAGTGAGAAGTTTTTTGCTATGTGTATGTGGAAAAAAGCAAAAGCCATGTTGTACATAGGCAGGGCTACGTGTCATTTTTTTCACTCTTTCATTATTACATTCTATGAAATCATGTACTTCTCTCAACTACTCTCCATAGCAAATATCTGTAGGCAGCAAGCCAATAGCATTTTAAGTTGCCTTTGATAGTTTTAACAATTCACTCAGCTGGGGCAGATGACAGCTTGGAAGAGAAATGACAGGACACTCCCAAGAAAGTGTTGGCCGCATTTTGGTGCATATCAAATCTCATTGATCTTATTACAGGTGAAATTCTCTCACTTCCTTGTTATGAGAAGGATGATTGCTCAAGCAGAAACAAACCACGAGATATCAGCACTAACTTTGAGCCCCAGCAACATCATAAATTGAGTCTGATAAAAGTGAAATTTGTATAAAGGCTATTGTCTCCTCTTGCATGGATTTAAACCACAGCATACATCTGTGTATATTTAAAACATACAATGAAACATTTTTACTGCACTAAAACATGTTGGGGCCTACAGAATTGCCTAAACACTGACAACTAAAGGCTTTAAATCCCTTATTTCTTAATGATACATATTAGGTACATGCACATTAGGTATTTTGCTTGAACTGGAGGCAGTTTTTTGAATCAAATTTCCTGTCTGTCACCACTCACTGTATTTCGCTCATGTTGTGGAAAAGTCTCGGAGCACTTGAAGTGAATTATTTTGGGATAAAAAGCAACTAGAATATAGGTTCCAGGAGTTTATCTAATATGCCTGAGCTGTAAGCAGACATTCCGTTAATGGGATCAGACTACAGTTAGCTCAAAAGTACAAAAAAAAACCCAAAAAAACCCCGAAACCCAAACAAAAAAAAAATAAAAAAAAACCAACCAAACACAACACAGAACCACCACAAATATTCTGCTCCCTGCCAAAGAAAACAAAACAAACAAAAAATAAAACGTTTTTTTAATAGCTCCAAGCCTCAAAATCTCATTAAAAAGTCCTTAACATTGTATACTGTGGGTGTCTGATGTACAGATCTATGCCTTTTGCTATTAAAAATACAGGCCAGAAACCTCAGCATTTACTACTTGCATACTGTTTGCAAATCTATACATGTGAGCATATAACTTTAACTAAGATGTACGAGATTGGTATGGAAACTATTCTAATACGACCACAGGCTACAGCAAGTGTTATGGTTTTTCTCTCCAACAGAATAAAGAAAAATGTCACATTCTTTTTTATCATGTACTTGTTAGATCTCCACTGATACGTTAACATAAGCAAGAATAATATGATTAAATTATTCTGAGTTGTGCAGTCATAAGAATTGCACAGGACTCAGAACAACTGCAAATTGAAAAAAAAAAAAAAGCTTGTAACTCCAAGAGGAACTACAGCAACAGATTTTGGCTTTCTCCCTGAAGAGGTTCCTGATCAGTGGAGATGTGGAGATTCTGACTCACGCAGGCTTTTTCTGTGCTATTTCTACTCTATTATCATTAATTAGGTCAAGTGCAGCCCCAATATGTCTTCTTTATTGCCAGCCAAACGTTACAGTTTACTCGTATCTCTTGTAACTCCACAGTTAGCAAACCTCCAGCAGACAAGTTTCTTCTCTAGACACCAAGATTGCTGAGCCTGTAGAGCTCCAGCTTGTTTGAGGGTCTAGACCACAACAAGAAAGGTGGTCATTTAGCCAGTAAATGCCATGGAGACTGCTTTACACCTTTGAAATAGACAACACATTCAGCAACCTTTCAGTGCAATGGGACAAGCTTTTTAAGGAACTCAAAGGTAAGAGTATACAGGCATCCCTCTTTCCTCTAGGCTATAGGTCCACCAAGTTCCTTTTGATCTGGTTTCATTACATTCACACACAGTGCAATATTTTGAAGCTGTCCCCGCTTTGAGCAAAAAGCTGGTCTAGATAAGCTCCAGGGTCCCTTTCAACCTAAATTATTCTACGACTCTGAGTCTCAGTTTCTAGGCTACTATTAGCACATCCAGAAAACACTGAGAATCCAAGCAAAACCTAAAGCTGTAAAACAGCTTTAAGAAAGGTACTTGGCATGAGCTGAAAACAGACAGGAAAAACAGAGAACGAAAGATTCCAAATACCAGAGGCAGAATTCTAGCAAGACCGATTACCCCCTTTTCCAAGTGAGTGAAATCAGTTATGACAGCAAAACAGACCACACTTTGAACTCTTAACTACACATCAACCTATCTGTAGGTTGCTAGCCAGGAGAGTTTCAAGTTCCCCTTGCTAGCTTTTGTATTACTTTATTTAGTAACAGAGGTAGTAGCTACTTTTATAATTCACTCAACTGGAGCAGAAGACAGCTTGACACAGTTTGTGTGAAGACTTTTAAAATCTGTCCTTTATGTCTCCTCTGCAGCACACTTGGCTGTGGCTTGCAGTTTAATTTCCAAGCACCAAAACCTAAATGAGCTGAGGAGAGTAAAAACAACTAGGGTATGGAAAATAAAGGAAATAAAATCATCACAGCTTAGTTGCTCTGTAGGCCCAGCCAGAAGGTTCTCAGTCTGTGAAATTAAGTTCTTTAGTGCTGATGGGATTGTTCACTTAGTATTATTATAAGAATTCCTTGAAATTACTATGAATAATTTTGCTTCAGAAACAGCCCCAGATGGCCTCCTCCCTGACCAGAAAGAGCAGGATGGGATGAGAACTAGAGGTTTCTGAAAGACCTTCCCCTCACAACAGCTTCTTCCACAAACAGAATGAACATTTCCCTGAGTATTTCCCCAGCTTCTCGAGGAGCTACCTTAATTACTCTGTATTTCCTTTACAGAAATACTGATTTTAAAATCACACACACACAAAAAAAAAAAAAAAGAAAAAAAAAGAAAGAAAAAAAAATCCCATATTTTCAAAATTCCACATTCCACAAATAGCAGCAGGGGAACCAGAAACACAACATCTTCTCTTTTCTTACAGTACTCCAAAACCAGTACAATATTGCTAAGAGACTCCTACTCAATAAAATGTACAAGTTTGACATAGTGGTCACGCACACAGGCTATGTATATGCAAACATTTCCTCCTCCTGCTGCTGTTTTTATAAGAAAAATATAAATGCTTAGCCAAGTAACTAAGATCTCTGACTGCAACAGGTAGCAACATTAGTAATCACGTATCAGACTGACAAACTGCTCTTGCTCCTTGAATACATACAAGGTAAGTCTCTAGACCACAGTTCCCTGTTCTTATTATAGTCTTAAATCTCCTTCATTTCTGCTAGAAGAACAACATGACAGGACACAAACAATCCAGGAGATTACTGGGAAGAGTCAGAGATGATATAGGAGATTCGGGGTGAGCTAGTCAGGAGTGATGCAAAACTGGACTGTCTTTTCACAAATTAAGAAGACCTGACTGGGGACACAATGATCAATGCCAGCCTTAGGTATAATGACCATGGACTAGTACAGTTCAAGATCCTCCCTGAACAGAAGAAGGCAGGCAGGAAATTACAGACTGGCCAAGGGTAAATCATCCCTGATCAGCCTGACTGCCTTCTACTGTAAAATGACTGCACTCAGAGACAAGGGAAGACAGAATATGTCATTTATGTCACTTTAAGTAAGGCTTTGACAACTGGATCCAAAAATATCCATGCACCAAAGTAGGGATATTACAGTGTAGATGGGGGACAACCAGATGGGTAAAAGGCTGCTGTTGGATGATGGGGCTCAGAAGGAATCAGTTAATGGATTCTACTGCACCTCCCAGCAAGTAAGAGTGCTGCAGGAGTCTGTAATAGGACCTGCCCTGTTTAACATCTTTATCAATGACCTGGAGAGGGCAGTGGAGCACAAAATCACCAGGTGTGCAGGTGACACCAAACAGGGGCAACTGTGGATATACATACCCAACAGCAGGGCTGGCATCCAAAGGGACTTAGCCTGGAGGAAAGGGCTGACAGGAATATTATGAAATTCAGCAAGGACAAATGCAAAATGCTGCAATCCAGAAAGTAAACAATACAGGCTGCAATGATTCAGGCTGGTGACAGACTGACTGGCTGGGAAGAAGCAGGTCTGTCAAAAAGGACATGGTGGACAGCAAACTGAGCAGGAGCCACCAGTGTGCACAGGCAAGGCAGCCAATAGTATCCTGGGCTGTATCAGCAGCAGTATGGTATGACATGGGCTGAGGGAAATGATCATCCTGCTTACCTGGCACTCATTAGACTGCAGAGTCCAACTCTGAGTCCCTAACACTGGAAAGACATCGATAAACTGGAGCAAGTTCAGTTAAGGGCCACTAAGATGATTTGCACTGAAGCACATCCCCAGTTAGGGAACTAGACCTTTTTAGCCTGGAAAAGAGAATGTTTTGGGAGGAACCTAAGAGCAGCCTTCCAACATCTATGCTGAGGCTGTCTAGAAGGCAGACCCAGGCTCTCTACAGCAGTACACAGCAGAAGGACAAGAGACAATAAGCATAAGATAAAAGAGAGGCTTAGACTAAATATAATGAAAAAACAAGTTCCTCTTGAGTACAAACACATACATAGGTTGCCCAGAGAAGCTGTACAGTTTCCATCTTAGAGATTTTCATGACCTGATAGGATACAGCCCTGAGCAACCTGTCCTGTCTCCATATCTGACCCTGCTTTGAATAGGAGTTTGGACTTCTGAGATCCCTTTGGACAGGAATTACACTATGGTTTTATAATAACATTTCACTTGCATTCCCTGTAATATTACAATCTCCTTCCACTAAGCAGCATTCAGACAACAATCTTCACAAAAAAAAAAGGATCATTTCAAGAAGCACCGCAGTTTTTAGCAACAGAAAATTACTAATTCATGAATCTGAGACAAAGTATTGGAAAGCCTCATTGAGGCAGGCCAATTGCAGTGCAATAAACATACACCAAAAAAAATTTCCCCAAAATTAAACTATTATTATTTGACAAAACTTACTATACAGATAAAACGTCAGAGCACTGACTAAACTGGGTAAGTTAAATCATGGAAAACGTTCATAAAAATACTCTCTTTGTAATGTCCTTAGTATGAAAAACTATAAGAGGAGGAGTACTTTTGTTTAGAAGGTATTCTTTTAAAACCAAGACATGCTGTTGTGATTATTTCAAATACTGCAGTCCCATATGCCACACCTAACAAAACCACTCTATGGTTAACTTGCATTTTCCTTGAACTATTCATTTCAAGGCAGAGTCAAACAGCAGCAAGCACAATCTAGAGAGGCTGAGGCTCTCTTCATGCTACAACTCAAAAGACATTTCCAGTCAAAACAGGTTCTGCTCCTGCAAACATTTATTTTGTGTTGGAAACAGCAATTCATCTGCCTATAACAACATATAATGTGAAGTGAAGAAAGGACAGGAGAGGTAGGAAAAATTTCTGTTTGTACCACCTTTAACCCAACCTGCATTTCTCACACTGCTAGCACAACATCCACCAACAACACCCACATGAGATTAATGACAATTATTATTATTATTATTATTATTACTACTAATTAGATTTGCTGAGGATAACAGATTCAGGGAATGCAGTGCAGATTCACAAACAGATCCAGCTTTGGATGCCTACAGCTGTATGTTTAATACTGCCCTATTGCTCTGTTCTCCACATGGCAGCTTTGCCTATGTAAAGTAATGAAGTGTAAGTAACAGGTCAGTACAAAATAAATGGGGCTTTTATGCATGTGCCACATTTCCTCATGGTAGCTGAACGATTATTTCTTTGTATTTAAGTAAATAGATGCATGTAAGTATTTTCAGGGACAAAAAAAATGCTTACCATGTATACTTTGAGAGTTGCACTGCTGGCAAGTTGGAGCACAGCCAGGCAAGCACTACCTTCCTGTAGCTACTTATATCATTATTTTCTGGATTAGATTCATAGATATTAATTTGTCATGTAGGCTTTCTGGTCACTGCTGAAACACAGAACAGAAAAAAGGAATCTACTTTGAATTAAGAAATTATAACAAAATGGGAGAGAACTAGGATATCATTCTATATTTTGATATGCAAATATATTTGTTTTGCTAACTGTTAAACCTTCATGGAGCTATCTTTCAAAGTAAATCTTATTTTCCTGGATATTTACACTATAGAAGTGTGATTTCCAAGAATATCATAAAAAATCATACCTAAAAAAATGTATGCAGCTCCTTCTACTTAGAAGACAGATACATGTATTTGTTTTAGCACATTTTAGGAAAGAATTAAAAAAATTTTAAAATACATTTTTACAGTAATAGCTCCAGCATACAAGGTTGTTTTATTCAGCCTTTACACACAATTTCTGTGCAGGACAAATTCTCTAGGGAATCAACACCAAAATTCCTAAGTTCGGGAAAACAGTGGGTGTCAGATTTGTATCACCTCTGCCCATTCAATAGCTAGCAAAATCATCAGACAGCTAAATATACCCTTAGAAAGTCAGCCTTCATTCACATCATGACATGCATTTAAGTCCTGGAGACATGAATTCTAGCTTCTTAAGTAAGTGAAGTTTCACTGAGTTAAAAACTACTGAATAGTGCCTAGCTGGAGGTTAAAATACCTCTTCTTGCAGAAAGTATTGACCTGAGTTTCCCCAGGCATTCAGGTGATAAATAGTGAACACTTTCTCACCTCTTCTCCCCATTCAGCTGGAACGGAGGCAACCCTCTGAATGCTGCCCAGGACCAGGAGGCTTAGAGGAGGCAGCCAAGGGTCAGCTACCACTTCATCTAATTGGAACTAATCTGCATGTGGCACAGCATGGCCTGAAGCCATGAGCAGGTTCAGCTACACAGATGGATGAGTTCTTCCTGCCTATTCAGATCTTCATTTTTACCCCACAGCATTCAGTACAGGCCATGATTTGTAGTCCTGTCTAATGGATTTTCATGGATCTGGGAAACTGTATGTTCAGGAGACTGCATATCCATTAATACCCTCTCTACTTTTAATTGCAATACAGCAGAAGGTAAAAGGATATGGATAAAATATGTCAGGACTATGCAGATTCAACACGGGTTTACTTAGATAGGACTTTTAAAGAACTACCAGCTTGCTGATAGATTACTGCAAAAACTAGAAGATGATTCCCTCCACCAAGGAAAGAAATTGTACACAGAAACTAGATTATAACAGTATAAAGACAACGATGTAAACATTATCTAAAAAGACTAATTATACAAGACTAAGTACTTCATACTAGTTGTCATCCTGAACACTTCTCAAATGTTGTTTGCCTATTCAGACGAGAAAACTAAATGACTAAGATTTAATATTCTTAGTGCCTGACCTAGTTTCCAGTCCAGTGCCCAATCTACTACAATATTTTGTCTCTCTTGATGAAGCAGAGCTCACTAATCAAGGGGAGAAAATGTGTGTACTCATACGCATTACATAGCTCTGAAGTAAGACAAAGAAAGCTTTTGAAGACTTGTCAAGTGTACCTCAAAGCAAACCAGAAAGGGTGTCTGTCAGCCACGCCCCCTGTTTAAATTGCTGGTGGTACATTATGGCAACTATATGATGCTTTCCTATATCCATCTATTCTTCTTACCTGTGTTTTACCCACTACTCCTTGCTGAAGCATAGTTAAAGGACTTGCTAACTATAAAACCAAAAGAAAGTTACTGCTTGCCATAAACAACACAAAGTTCAAGAATAAACTATTTTTATTATAAATATTTAGGAAATAATGTTAGTTTGAAGGATGAGGGTCTTTATCCTACACAAATATTTCTTTTCCCAAGAATTACACGTCAAAAGAAAGCACTCACTTTTTATTTCCTACTTGGAGTTTATCCCTGTACTCCAAGGAGCACAAGTGAGCTCAGTACCACAAATAGCCTGGCAGGAGCTCAGAGGCTCCAGCTTTGGGCAGACTCCTGACGTGGAACACTTCTGCTCTTACAGTAAACACAACACCAGTGGCTACAAGACAGAGCCACACTGGTGATGTTTGCCCAGGTAAGATGCAAAGTGAGTTCTACTTTTTCTGAGCTTAGATAAAGCGCTCCCTTCAAGCAGCTGCTGAGGATGAGTGCTGCAAGCCCTCTTTGTACTGCAGTACACAGAAAGCCATCTTTTCTCATACCTTTTTACACACGCTCACCCAGACTTACTTATTCCCATCTACAATATATGCATTTACTTCAACCACTGTGTTGTGCTAAATGTAAGAATTTGCATGCTTTATAGGAATTAAAAAACATAACACAGAATTAGCAAGCTATTTTTTTACCTGACCCTCGACTGACCTAAAAAAAACAGACAGATGCCAAATCCCCTATTATATGAACAAGCATAATGCTTTATCCAGACTTCATTTACAGAAAGCTATGCAATTGGTAAGCCTCAGCCTCAGAGAATCTGTCATGAACTCTTGTCTTAACAAAAAGCAACAACACAAAAAGAGATAAACCACACTGATTTTATGCTCTCTCAAGACTACAGTAAGTCATAAATTTGCATCACAGAACTTCAAAACACTCCTGGGACAGAGGCAACTGGAAACATACTGAGGTGATGTCTTGGAATTGAAAGGACAACTGTCCCACATGAGCTCCAGACAAAAGCAAGGGAAGAATTTCAGAGAAACCTTTGGAATTAACATGTCAAGCAGTCACCTAAAACGTATGATCTGAGGAAGAGTGAAAAGACTGGACAGAGATAAGAACAAACTGCTGCAAGATCTCACTCCTGCAGAAGGTCTGAGAGCCTGAATCCCAATTCCCTGAAAGAAGGCTCTTCATTCTTCCCTAGCCCTTTCTCCTAGGACATGACTTTCAAAACTGGTTTATGCTTGGGCAAAATCAAAGCTATGCAAACCTAAGGACCTTAGGGAACTACTCCAATAACTGCTACAGCACAAAATCAAAACTTTAAAATGAATTTTCACTTTTTTTCTATTTTTCTGTAAATAGCAGGAGATAAGTTTACCTTTCAAGAGTAGAGATTGAAGTCAAATCAAACCAACGTTAAGTGCTTTGGCAAACTGAGTTATTCATTTTACGTGGACAATATTATGTTCTTCTATTCTGACTTTTATCTGTAACTATTGAACCCTCTTTTACTATTTAGGTAAAGAGGCTTTACTGTCTCTTTCGTAAATACATCCCACACACATAAATCTGCTTTGTAAAGTCAGGTATCTGGAGGATGAAATCCAGTAAGTCAGCTAGACACCAGTACCATAAATGTTACAGCATGCTTCATAATCACCACTATGCACTCCCTTCCAGGACAGATTTAAGGCAAAGATTTTTTTTTTTCTTTGTCATTAAAAAGCCAGAATTATTTTTGCCTTTGTGGAAAAAGGAATTAGGTATTTCAAAATAATTCTTGTTCTTCTCATGCAGAGCAGTACTATCTAAACTCCCTGCCAAAAGAAAACTTAGAAGGGTATCACTCAAAAGGGAAAAGAGGAAGAAAACTAAACTGTGATATCCAGTCTGAACTGGATACCAAAATGATTTTATACCTCATGGCACCTACTCTGTTACAAAGATAAACACAATTCATTAATAAGACAGATGCATCTAAAATACTAACAGAAGACTCAAGACTGCATCTATTTAAGCAAAGTTACATTGAACCAAAGGTGTCTTCAATTTTTCAGATCACTTCTAATGATAAGAGGGATAAGAAGAAGCAGAACAGTGATTTAGTTTTAATATTAGACTTTGTTTTTTGAGGGGGTACAGAAATTTTTCTAAACAAAATTTTTCTAAGCCAGAAATGGATAACAGCTGCTACTCAAACAATAAAGTAAAAACCTAAGCATAAGCATGCAATGATAAAATTCATGGTTCCTCATGCCTCATTTATATCTTAGGACTGACAAATGTGCTTTCTGAGCTCCCACACCAGACAACTACATCTTGTCATATTTCCACATCTTTGGCTGAAAGTCAAAAGTGTTCAGACCATAAGACCATTTTTTTCCTTCAGTTCTATGTTATGTGTTCTCTATGTATAAAAAAAGTGTTTACTCCATGCTCCCTCTGCTTCCTCTGTATTGTAAACAAATTCAGGTCCTGCTCAGAGGATTGTGTTTCACACAGGAATAGGCACTAACAGTATTCAAGTAAATTACAAACACTAATTTCAACAGAAAGTACACAGTGCCCTTGAAGGAGTGCCTCCAGGGTGCCCCGTGACCTCCTTCTTCTCAGTCAGGATTTTTGCTTCCGGAATTATGCAACAAATTACATTAGCAAAAGCTTAAGACCAAAACATGTTTCCTTATGCATGCAATGCAGGGGTCATTTTTCATTAACTCCTAAAATAAACTATACCAAGGGATATGCATAACTAATTCTCAGACAAAATTAGAGAGCTATTTTTAACAGAAACAAAATTAGCTTTCTCCACAGCATATTTTTCACTGAAATCACCCATAGATTTGGACTATTAAAGTCATCTTAATCAAATATAAAATGAGACACTATAATATTCATCACTTTAGTCAAACTAGCCAAAACCACTTACCTTGCAAACTATGAATATTTCAACACTTCTTTCTACACTGGCTGCTAGGAAACAAGCCTTAGAAATCTGTGGAGGTTAAAGGAGCTCAAATTCTCCAAGTGACAATGGGTTGGTTTTTTGGGTATTTTTAAGGATTAATGCACCAGGATTAACGCATGATTATTTTCACATCAGTTTTGCAGCAGCTTTCTCCCTTGAATCCTTCTACCATTCATTTACTCTCAGCTTACATTACTAAAACTGGTATTAGTATCAGGTTCTTAGGTCTTTCCCTAATATCTCCTATACAAATTTATCCACACAAAAGCCATGACCTTATTTGTGAGTATGGTCCAACCCTTAGGTTTCCTGAGGCTGGGAGATCCTGTCAGTTCCAGCTCCTGGAGCTATCTGTAATGTGTGTCACACTGACATTCCTTTGAGGCAACCTTAGAATTCCTACTGTCATGCTGCACGCCACCAAATCAAGAAAATTAGTCATAATGATAACCCAACACATAATTACACAGCAATTTTCTTATTTCTCTGGAAGCATATAATTTTTTTCTAGGAAAAAAAAAACCAGAAATATTTCTAAAATGTAAATTCATGGAGATTCAGTATCAATATGCCTGACAGCAATCATTTACTTTTCAATTAAAGGTATGAATTTGCTAGTGAGGGGAGAAAAAGTAAGGTGAAGAAAAGAATGACTGACATAGCAGCTCAATCTATGCAGGCTGTATAGGACGAATAATAATAAAAATTATTTAACTTATTTTGAAAATTTCTTAAAACACCTATTAGATGACCTCCTCTATCTTCCTTGCCCTCATCCATGACTTTGATTTTTATTTTTTTTTTTAAGATGAACAGACATACAACACAACCCACAGAGAGCTTGCACGGTTACAATTTCAGAACCACATGACACCTCATAGGTTTTGAGAATAGGACACCAATAATAAATAACACTTCTTACTATACCAGTTGGGTAAGGTAGATTTCTCATGACAGCAACCCCTTCTAGAAAGCTGTGTTGGCGACTGTGGATGATACTCTTCTCCCTGAATGGTATGGCAGAATATTCTAGTGTCAAGACAATTTCATCCTCTGCCTCTGAATAGAAACCATCAGCATCTTAATGTAAATATTTGAATTCCTATGTCAGGTATTACACTTGGAAGCACCAAAGCCTTTCCCCAATCTCTTGCAATTTAGTGCATAGCCTTGCTACTTCTACTTGTCCATGGGGAAGTTTGTTCCAAGTCCCACCAATCCTAGTTTGCAGGCTGTTTGTCATGTTTGTCTGCAGTTTCCTGTAAAAATTTTGGCTACCATATATTACAAACTGGCAATCCTAATCACATTCTATTGTCTTTTTCCTATACCAGATTTATCTCCTTGATGTTATGTTAAACCAGACAATAGAGATAATTTCTGTGACACTTTCACTTTCTGTGAAATTTTCCCCATCATGGGCCAGGCCTGGTCTGGGCACAAAGTACAGAGAAGGCATCTCCATAAATGACAAGAACATTCAAACAAAGCTTAACTAATGGCCTACTACCAACAAACTTTATTATTGTATAACCATTCTCATTAGACAGGCACACAAACCAATTGTGTTATTTCCGTTCTTTTCTGCCCTTTCTATGTTAGTCTTCCAGCCATGATGGGCCACAGAGCACACAGGGAACCTCCATACATTTGCTTCAGCCAGGGGAGCACAAATGACACCTTAGAAGAGCTTTTCAGATTTGCAGAGAGGATAAACCACTTGCTACTGTGGCTGAAATCCCAGGATCACATCCTCCACTAAACGACACTTTTGAAGCTTCTTCGAAAGAGTTGTTCCACTAAAAATTCTCAACTATACACTGGAAAAAACTTAATGAAGGTCCTAACTGAAGGGTGTTAATACCCTCCTTCAGACCTCCAGAGCCTGGAGCAAGGAGACTTTTGGCATGAAACTGCATCAACCCCTGCAGGTATGGGCAACAGCAGCCAGAAGTAAGTCATGAATGAAATACACAGCCCATCTGAGCAGGCAAGGAAGGAAAGCATGACAAAGCAAAAATGGCACATTTTAAACTCTGGTCATTGGTTAATAGAAACATTGTTGTCACATGCAGTTCTCTTCCTCCTCTCCTCCACAAGGCCAGCAGGGCTGGGGGAGAGAACCTTGTGCCTCCTACAGCTGCAACTTCTGGTTTTTTTCAGCAAGAGGTCGATACAAGACACTGGTTCAGCAGAATTGGATATATAAAGTGCAGAATGCAAAGTAAGAACTTCTGAACTCCAAGATACTCTCTGCAGTTTATTTTACCTAGACAGAAGTAAAATTTCTCAGTGAACTCTACTCCTATTTATTATCAACATCCATAAGTAAGATTAAAAAAACAACACTAAAGTACTCTGGCCAGCATCTCTATAAAACGTACTGTCAAAAGGCACATTTAACCCAATTGAAATACAGAGATCCTGCTTACAAGGTGCTCTGTTTCAGGACTAATGTTTCTATTCAAATAACATTTATAACCAATGGCCATAGGACCCCTCAATCAAAAGTAAAATGGTCAATTTTGTATTCAACTACTGAAGTTCACAGGAAAATCACACAACTGAAAATTGCTTTTAATGCCTGAAGCAGCTTAGCAGCAAAACAATTCCAGGTTTCAGCATCCTGTGACAACTTACACCACTATTCAGTTGCTATTACTGCTATTTAGCTTACTGCATAACAACTTCTTCTTCATTTTATTTGCTTTTAATTCAAGTCACAGAACTTTGTTCCCAACTTGCTGTCTCAGCATTCTGTTTCATAACTGCAAGCAAAGAACTGGATGCCAACAGGAAGAAAAGAACATAACACCAACCATAGCAACTTACCTACTAGGTCAGAAGGAAATTTTTGAAGGCAATGAACACTGTGAGCTGTATACATTAAGCAGAAGACAGGGATAAAATAATCTGATTTGAACACTTTGTGTTTTTCCAATATTTTTTCCTTTTTAATAGTATGCACAGAATTGATTTATAAAGCCCCTCCACACCAACTGAAAATAAAAGTAGTCACACAAAAGACATCCTGCAGGACTACTCCTTCCTCACACCTCAACAAGGTGTTTACAGGAAGGAAGAATACACTGCCAGTGTGACAACCTCCTCACTCAGCCCACCAGTGGTACCCACCAGTGAGCCACTGTCAAGCTCACAGCCTTGCCCAAAACCCAAGAAAACAAGGTGGCTGCAGTTCTGCCTGTCTCCACCTCATAATCCTGATCGTTAAAGAGCAAACAATTTTTGTATGAGCCAACCTCACACCTGAAGAACCTCCTGGTTTAGGCTGCCATTCCACAGAACAGCAACTAGTGTTGAAGATCCCAGTAAGAGATGAAAAATGTAATGCTTGTCAAACAAATGGGTGAAATTGATAGAAGTTCACTCTAAAATGCTTCAAAGATCAGATTCATTCACTTTTTGTGCTAGCACAACCACTATACCACATACTCTTGTCAAAGACCTGAAAAATCACGTGGTTATCCCTATCAAGATCTGAATTGCTCTGCTATCTGATCTAGCAGGGATAAGAACCAAGAACTATTACTGTTAAAAACTTCAAAGTTTCAAAGGGCAAAAAGCTAAAGGAAGTAGAAGACAGCAAGAGTGATCAGTAACTAGACTAAAAAGAGTTCCTCAAATTATACCTTTACTTTCACGTGGAGTCGACAATCTTCTCATCTGAAGAACACTCTCATACCTGCTACCACTTAAAATTAAATAATCCCTTGCAATATGAAGTGACTTCCAGAAAATCTATCTTACAAATTAATCAGAAATTATAGATAATTCTAATATGCAATTTAAAGAAGGGTTTTCCTCCTCCATCCCCAATGTCATCAGCTTTATTCCAGAACAAGCAAAAGCAACATTCATGGAGCATTGGCCACTCCAGAGGACCCATCATGTGAAAATACGAACATTATCAACAGAAGGAAAAATAATCTTCTATTGCTTGGTATTTGATAAAGGAATAGATTTATTTAATGGAAGTTCTTAAATGCTTCTTCTATTTAATCCATCAGACAGAGAAAATCTCCTTGGAATACTTCTGATTTTTTACTGAGGTTTGGGTTTTCTGACACCTATTGCGGAGTTGCCCACTAATGTCAAAGTCATAAAACCTTTTTTATATGGCACCCAATTCAATCACAGGTTTATACTTTGTCAAAATCATATTTGCTTTTAGAGAGGCAACTAATTGTATACAGAACAAAATCTATCTGTATTTCACAAGCATTCTCATACCACTGTCTGAAATGTAGAGCAAAATGGGAAGTCCATGAAATCTCTCTAAGAAGTTTACAATCGATTTTTAGTAAATTAGTACACCTAGTACGTGTAAACTGATAAGAGAGACATATGTTTATATCTTAATGACTCCCTAATCACAAGCTCACTCCCTCAGCCTCGAATTGATTACTCACCAGAGGCACTGCCACTCTTCTGCCTCTCCTGAGGGCTCCAGTTGAGCCACTGTTAGAAATAAGAGACTAGGATGAATGGATCTTTGCTCTGTTCCAGTATGGTCCTTCCATAGTAAATCCCATAGTAAATCAGTGGACTGACAATCAACTCCAGCCAGCAACTAATATCACTTAGTGAGAACCTGCTAAGGTTCAGGGGCATTGCATCTGGGAGATGTAAGGGTAAAACACCAATGCAATTGCAGGTGGGATGGACACTGAGAGCTCTCAGACACTCAGCAGCCCTATCAGACTGTCTGTTCTGAAATTCTACAGTGCTTTAGTGCAACGTGAATAAAGAGAAAGAAAAAAAGAGGGACCAACAGTTTACAAGCACATTATACTCAGCAATGACTGCAGCAGTCACTCAGTAGAGGAGTTAAAATTAGGCATCTGAGGAGGAGAAAGAGCCCTCCAGCACTTAGATTTAATAGAGTCACTTATTTACTGCTCACTGAATTGCTCTGCAAGAATACAAAAGCAGCCTAGAACCAAAGCATTTCTCCAATGGCAAAGTTTCTCAATCAGGGAGGAGTTTACACTTGGCAACTAATACAGGCTATTGGGAAAGTTTTGCATTGAAATGTTTGTCTATCTTTACACAAAGACTCTGAAAATAGCAGCTTAGGAGAAATTTGATTTGCTTAAATATTAAAAGGTAAAAAAATTAAAGATGACACTGTAGTTAAACTGTTTGCATGTTTTAAAATTGCAAACTTGTTCACTGAATAAAGCGTAAATTAGATTTACAGTAGGGAAAGAGCAAATTACTTCCACACTTCAGTAGCTCATCAGCTTAAAGAGCATACAGCCCCCAGCCAAATCTATTTCAGTGAAAAGAAGTGAAACTGTGTTTGTTTTCCTTGTAATTGCTATTTACAATGTATTTGGCTGCCTGAGGGGAAAAGACAGACAATTACCAGAAAGGTTCTAAATGCACTTTTAAACACTAACAGCCTAACATTTCAGACAATAAAGTGAATTACAATTATTGTCCATAGACTTGGGCACACATCCTCAAGTTATTTAAATTCAGTCTGTTACAATCCACTGTTTGTCATGATTTTTGATGTATCACTGCTGCTGAGGTGGCACAAACCACTCAGGGATCCAAAATGCTTTATCCGGGGGTGGAGAGGGAAGGGAGGGGAAGTAAGTCACAAAAACACCAAACATTTTTTATTGAACTTTTCCCCACTGAAGGCTGCACTTGTTTGTAAATAACTAACATAGTCAAACAAAGGATTTAAGAATGACATTGCCTAGGGAGTCAATTTTGCCATCCTAGTATAAGTTGAGGCCAAGCAGAAAAGAACAGATTTGGGTGTTTACCCCAGCATTCACACAAGCCTTTTCTCTCAAAAGCCAGGAAGGTTAAGTACAGAAAGCAATGGACAAGTGTGCAGAAATCCAGTTTTACTGTTGAATAAGTGGGGCACTTAAATGGAGCACATAAATGGAGATATGGTTTTGAGGCTGGGTTTTCTGTTTTGGTTGGGTTTTTTTCTTTTTAAATCTAGCACTTATTTCTTCTTAGATCTGTTTTTAAAGATGTTCAAGTATAAATGGTTCCATGTAAATTTTTCAACTTGTATGAGAAAACGAATATGTTATTTGAGGACACAGGCCCCAAGCTTCCATGTACTGAAGCACAATTCAGTTTTACCTGTTTGCCAGGGTGTCTGTCTTAAGAGACCCTGAAAACATCATTCAGCTTCTTTTTCTACAAGTCACTGCTAGATACCACTATTTAGAACTTAGAGTCTACTTTTGCCACATACATGCAAATAGGCCTCTTAAAACTGGCACCATATCCAAAAGAATGTGCTGATCCTGAGAAATTGCAACTCCTTGACAGGGCCAAGATAGCAGAAAGTTCTGGTACCTTGCTGGACTGCAAGAAATCCCTGTACTTTAGAATCATTAAAGGAGATATTTTATCTACTTTAAACTGAATTCTCAGCAACCTGATGCTGGTTTTACAGCCTTGACAATAGAAAGTGAACTGGGAGTAGCAGCTTCCACATGTGCAGGCAGGCCAAGCTATCAATGTGACAACCATATGGGCAGTGCTCCGTATATTTGAATTTAGCGCACCTATACAAAATCGAATATATACATATTAGGGTGTGGGTAGACATACACATATTAGGGTGTAGTACATCTGTAGATGTACTACAACTGCAAAAACATCACCTGTCTCAGTCAGAAAACAGGATTACCTATCCTTTACAAGACCAGGATCAGACTTTTCTCACAGGCACAAAGACCAGATTTTTCAGCTGAGCATTTCTAATGTCAAATTCTGTTCACTGGGTGGATGTGGCTGGCAATGAACAACTATCTTTTCCTGCGTCTCTGTTTCACAGTACAGGTGCTGTACTACAGCTGAGAGTATGAAAGAATAAAGCCTAACCCAGTAAGAGCATGGTGCTAAACCACTACGGTTGTCAGTTTGATCTTCACACAGTCCATTCATTTAAGATCTGGACTTGACAATCCTTGTAAGTCTGTTCCAACTCAGAATATCCTGTAACTCTTGTCTACTGAAACTTAAAATCAAGCAGAAGCCTTCCACTTAAGCACCTCATCTGTGACAATCCATCCTTACCGTAGGCTGTCCAGAGGCAAGATGGAAGGTGTGTGAGGGGAAAACCATTGCAATGAGCCTGCTGCTAACTGCCCTTCAGTCAGTGCACTTTAGAACAGGCCCCTTTTTATTTCTTAAAACAAGGTGAGTTTTCTTTTGGGTTGGCCTTCCTGGTTATGCTGAATCAACTTTTTCCATGAATACTACAGCTGCTTAATGCAAACCCAAGCAAAACAGCCTCTCCTTGGTTTCTTCTTGGGAGTTCATTCTTTAAAGTTTCAACTTTCCTTTAACCTGACCTCAGGAGACCTTCTCAGGCCTACACACAGACTTAAGAGAGCCTCTAAGGAAACTCTGTAGTCAACCACCAAAACTAATAAAAGAACTATTCATCTAACTAATACATGGAGCTTTTAGTGATGAGTCAATTTGCCCAGTAAAACTAGAGACACAGTTTTTGTCAATTTATCCAACTCAGCAATAACCAAAATGACTGTATATACATTCCAATGCAGATGTACAAGTCAGAGCACTATTCCAGGTAATGTACAAGATGGAATCTGGAGGTAAGAGTCTGATCAAGGCTTCTTGTACTAGGTGTAGCTTGCTATCTACCTTTAACCATTTTTCGTTTTTGCAGCAAATTCAGGGCTTGTCATGCCAATTTAATTATTTTATTATTTGAACTTTGCATCTTTATCAAGGCAGCTGTGCAAACACTTCTCTACTCAGCTTTATGTTTCCAAGATTAGTTTTACAAGTTTAGAAAGTTTGATCAAGCTGAATTGCCATGCTCAAGCAAACTGGAAATGCGTCAGAAAGGTTTTGCTGTGCTATGGCATCTCTTAGAAAAGCTGACTGCATTCGCTGATGCAGAGCGGGGAGCAAACTGCAGTTGTATTTTAGAGCTCCAAGAGGAATAGTAGTGATAAACACATTTTCCACCTTGCCAGGGGAGAGAAAACGCAGGACCGCACCAACAGCCACTTCTGCCCGTAGGAAACGAGGTGGGGCATCCGTGGAAAAGAGGATTGGAAAAGAAGGAGGGTACCGGGAAAACAGAAGCACGGAAGGAGGAACTCGCATCAGAGAGGCGTAACTTTCAGCAGCATCCTCCTCCCCGTGCTGCTGCTGCAGCTCCTCTTCCCTGGGGGCTACCGGGGGGATGGCTCGGCGGCCCGAGCCCGCTGGGGCGGCGGCGGGCAGGGCGCTAGCCGCCCCCC
>JANPWX010000028.1:947558-979625 GCA_024734555.1 Trochalopteron elliotii | reverse complement strand
CACGCTGCGTTTGGCACGGGGGCTGCCGGGCACCGCGCCCGCACCGCACCGGCCGGGACCCCGCGGCCCTGCTGAGCCACACGCCGGAGCCGGGCCTCTGCGCTTGGGTCACGTTCAAGTTTCACTTTCCTTCTGCTATTTAAATGGCCGTGAAATCCAATCTTTCCCGAAGGGGACGGACTGCATAGCTTCGTACAGTCAGGAGCACATGTTTGATGTAATTAGCCGTGGGTTGGCTTTAGCCGTGGTGGTTGGGGTTATGCCTGGTCAGGATGGAGAGCACTGGGGCAGAGCAGGTGTTTGGCTGCTTTGTACTGCTAGCCCTGGCATTTTTTTGCAGTATTCCTTGTATACAACCCATTGTGTACTGTATGACTGTGGCTTTATTCCTCTAAATTCATGTATGTAAGCGATATAATTTCCGTATGGATGCTGTAGTCCTGCTGGAGAATTTACACAGCTTCAAATGTGTGACTAGAGGATTAATTTAGAAGGGCTTGGTTTCTGTTGTCAAGCAGCAATGAACAGATACAGAATTTGCAGCTCTTTCAAACTTATCTCTTCACATTTCATCACTAGGCCTTGTATCCATACTACTACCTAATCTTTTATTAAAAAAAAGGACTCCCACAGAATCTGGCCTTTACCGAACTTCCTATTAAGTAGCTCTGGGAAGTTTATTTGCAGTTCACTAACAAAGGAAAGTTGGAAACATTCCAAGTCTCTATTTCTGGAAACGTGACTTGCAAGTCAGCAGAAAATTCAGTAAATAGACTTCTCCTTTGCTCCACCATCTCAGTATTATGGAAAGCAATAAACTAAAATTAAAAGTTTCTTCAAAACTTTAAACCTGGAGTCTTTCTGATCAGTTATCTAGCTTTCCTTGGATTTGTCTGAGTAGCTAAATACCTTCCTTCTCACACAAGTCCTGAATATTACCTTTAGTAGATATCAGGGATATGGGGTTTTATTTCAGCTCTTTCTTAGTTATGAAATTGAAAATTGAAAGGCAACATAGAAACATCCTTTCTCCTTTCTTTGTGAGCACACTGAAACCATTCAGGTAGAATGCTAATCTAGTGCAATATTTTGTCTGAGAGTTATGTGTACTGATGTAATTCTTATCTTCATGTTGCAACACTGTTTACAAAAAAACTCTTTGATTTATGTGAAAAGTCATTGCAATCATTGTGAGTACCTGCTCAGAGGTAAAGCACTGGTCCTGACTCACTTTGCAGAAGTTATAAAAGGTATGTAATGAAACAGCTAATTAAAATCAAGTTCATTGCGATATATATGTATTTTTTAATATAATCAGAATTCAGAAACCATTTACTACTGTGTTTTAAGTGTGAATTTACTCCTCCCTATCTTCCTAAAAGTAAAATTTATTTCTGTTTATGTTTAAACACTAATAAAAACTAAATCATAACTATCTTTTGAGATAAATGCGTTTGAAGAATGGCAACAGATCTTTTCAGCTCAAAAGGAAGACTGAAGAAACAAGAAAAAATGGTGTCATGCGTCACCTGTCACCTGCAGAAATCTTCCACTTGAGACCTGGAACATTTTACCATTTAATGAGATTAGTAAGTGTTCATTTGTTCAAGTCTGCTGTTAGTGATTACTTTTCTTCTGGACTTTATACCTTCCTTCAAATTCAGTTGTGCGTTTGTATTGGCTTTACAAAGTATCTTTGATTAAGAGAAATTTTAGAGTGACTTTTCTAGGACCTCAAAATATTCAAACAGTAAAAATAATTCAGAGCTCCAGAGGAATAATGCTGAGCAGTTACATCTGCAGTCAAAGGTCATTATTCCAAAAGAAGACTGCACTGCATAATAATTGCATAATATAGTCCTATTTATAGGACTATAAATAAAGCTTTTGTAATTGACCAAATTATTTGTAATGGCTGTGTGCACAATACAGATTTTTTGTAAATGTTAACCCACATTCAGACTATTAGTGAAAGTTGTACACTATTGGTGTGTTTCTGACAGAAAATACAGTGGTTTTGCCCTTCTGGCAGGCACTTAATTCTTTTCTCAAATGGTTTCTACATGGAACACTTTTAAAACTCTTATTCATTATTTTTCATTAGTACTTATGGTTTCTTCCCCCCTTCTGTATTTCTTGTCTCTCTCAAATCTCCTCAGATGTACTAAGGATATATGAAAAACTCTACTTGAAACAGTCCTAGGGAAAAAAATAGACTAGAAGGAAGATTGGTGGTGTGATTTAACCACAGCCAGAAACTAAGTACTATGCAGCAGCTCACTCATTTTCTGAGAGGGGGAGGAGAACTCAAAAAAAGGTAAAACGTATGGGTTATGTTTGATAAACAAAATAAAGTAAAATGTAACATAATAATAGTAATTAAAAGTGAGGTAAGAAAAAGGAGTAAAACCAAAGAAAACCAAGTGATGCACAAGACAATTGCTCACCACCTTCTGACTGAACTCCAGCCCATCCCTGAGCAGCAATTGGCCCCTCGTGGCCAAATGCCCTGATTTAATTTAATGAGCATGATGTTGTATGCTATGGAATATCCCTTTGTGTCAGCTGTCCTGGCTGTGCTCCCTCCCAGCTTCTTTTGTGTCTCCTTGTTGACAGAGTATGAGAGAATGAAAAGTCCTTGACTGAGAGTGAACACTATTGAGCAACAGCTGAAACATCAGACTGTTATCGACATGATTCTCCTACTAAATCCAAAATGCAGCACTGTACAAGATAGCAGGAAGAAAATTAACTCTATCTCAGCCAGAAACTTGACAACCTGCTTTGGCAAGCCAGTAGTAAGAACAGATAAGTACAAGAAAAAAATTTTCTTTGTTGTATTTAATTACGATGACTCACTGTGTTTAAATATTTAAGAATGGAACTTGGGAAATATCTTTGTGTTAGGCTCTGAGTGATTAGAGGATTTGGACTCCCTCAAACTATTTCTTGAACAACAGTTGGTTTGGTGAGCTGCATATCCTTCTGTGACACTGGGGAGGGGTTAGCTTTCAGGATAGCAGTTTGGAAGAAGAGAAAGGGAACTCCTATGTCCTGATGAAAACATGCAGTTAACTACTTTTAGGGGGGGTACTTGTGTGTTGTGTCTGACACTACCCAATTAAGATCTGTATTCGAACTATTATCAGCTGATGGTAACAGTTGGGTGCTCACCGTGGGGTCACAGTACTCCAGGCAAGACCTCATCAGCCCTGAGTCAATGGAAAGCTTTACTTTTTATGTTTGAACCATACCAATGCCCTCCATACTTGTCAGCACAATGTTTGCTTTTTTGCAATAGTGCAACACTGTTAACTTCTGCTGGGCTTGTGATCTGGTATAACCCCGGGTCCTTTTGTGTGGGGTGGAAGATGGGTGAATTTATTGGAAGAGACTTTTAAGATCATTGAGTGTAACTGTTAACCCAGCACTGCCAAGTCCTACACTAAACCATGGTTCTGAGTGATATGCCTACACCACTTTTAAATACCTGAGGAACAGTGACTAAATAAAGGATGGAGATGCTCCTTTAACCTTCCTTTTGCTGCTCAGGTACTTATAGAAATATTTGTTTACTGAGTTACAAATTTTTAATTGAGTTATAATTTTTTTTTGGGTGGGATTGGCAATACCAAGACAAATTTGGCAGGGACACAAAGTTAGTTTTAAAAGAGATTAATTGTTTCATGATCTACAAACAGAATTGAACCATTTTTTAAGTCTCTATAACAAATATTTTACAGTAGTGGTAGCAATCCTAGGTAATTTAAAAATGAAGTTAAACTTTTCATCATTGGGAGATATGTTTTTAGTTAGGCTGAAGGAGAAGCAAAAATTGAACTGTATAAGCACTATGAGGTTATTATTTAATAATTATTTTTTTATTATCTAGTAGTGATTTTTATACCACAAAGGTGAACTTTGAAAAATATTTACTTCAAAGTAGACAATGTACTCCTGAAGTTAAGAGCAGAATCTTCTAGAAGGTTGAAATGCCCAAGTGCCAGCAGTCTGAGCACTGCCAGCCTGCCTGCTGCCATGTCAGCTCTCGGGGTCATTGATCACTGCCCAGCAGCACCACAGCCCTGCCTGGGCCTGGCCATGGGCCCCGCTGTCCTGGACCCTGACCACCTGTGGGCTGACTGGCCAGCCTGGCCTCCACAGCCTCGTCACTACTGAGTCACTCAGCGGTCACGAGGCTGTCTCTGACCCTGGTTACCTCTCTGGGCTGACCCCACTTCACGGCCTCAGACTGGCCTCAACAGCGCAGCACGTGTGGGCAGGGCTGCCCTCGGCCGTGCCAGCCTGCCCTCCCCCTTCAGTGGGACTGTGGGAAGACCCATGGCTGGTGACACCTTGCCTGCCTTGCTGGCCCAAATGGGGACCCCCCCTGGCCCCAGCCCCCACCACACCCTGGCCAGGACACAGGTATGGAGAAGGCAGAGCCAGGCTCTTTTCACAGATGAGGAGTGCAGTGCTAAGACGTGGCAGTAGCAAGGTGCACCCAGAGAACCTCCAGTTGGGCTTAAACACAACATTTTCAAGCAGAAGGGTGGTGAGCACTTGATCTCTCTGCCAAGAGAGGTTGAACAGTTTTATACCCGGAGCATTTCAAAACTTGACAAGGCCGTGAACAATCCAGCTTTCAAGTTTGGTTTGTTGACAACAAAAGGTTGGGCCAGATGAGTTTCAGATATCATTTCCAACATGGACTGTTAGGTGATTCTGCAGGTAGTACACTGCTGAGAGTGACAAATTCTCTGAACGTGCAAGGATTTTTACAGGAGTTTCATTAGAGCCACAAAAAGCTGTTCCTTCACATGAATTCACCGGCTTTCTTTGATCTTGCACTTCAGTTTCTGACTCTCCTTCTATTAAGGCTTATATCTGTTTGACCAGTGGGATTTTTACTCAGAACTTGCTTCATGCCTCTCATACTTTATCCCTTCCCGCTAAGGATTTTATCCTATGTGCATTAAATTTAGTTAAACTGTTTTGTTGTTCAACAACTAGTGGTAAGTATCCTAAGACTCCACAGTTTTGGAATCCATTGCTGAATTCATAGAAATATTAAAATTATTTAAGAATAACAGATACATAATATGTATATAAATCAATAAAACAACAAGAATGCCTGCTTCAATTTCTGTTAGCCAACATTCCATTGTCCAGATGTCACAGGAGAAAAGCTGTACCTGGCCCAGTACATGTTGTTGTTGATGTTGAAGCACTGTGAGAGCATGTCCACATACACATGGTACTGTTAGGAACTTCCATCACTTCTCAAGTCAGATTAGGAAGAGACATATAGAAGTAGTTGCATGTCTACATAGCCCCTCACTTTTGCTTCATGGTAGGCCTGGAGTACAATGAGACTTTAATTTTCCCACATCCCAGTGTTAACATTTTGACTGGTAGACCATGTCCTTGTTATTATAGTAAATCTAGCACAAGGCAATAAAATATGCATGCGACAGTGCAGCACGTTCTCAGAAGATACTCTGGCTGTATTTATGTTTCAAGAAGAGTAAATAATGCTCAAAATAAGCATCCAACCCTTTTCCAGTGTTTGTCCAAATGGTGCAGTTTTCTAAGAATTTTTCTATGTCTGCAGAAAAAAAAAAAACCCCACCACCATACTGTAGACGCCCAACTATTCACTTGTTTTTTAATCTCACAAGAACAAAACTAATGTAAGGTGTAATAGATTTCATAGGGGATTTTAAATGCTCGTGTTTTGAATATACAGACACTCTGAAGTGACTCAAATGATCTACATAAAGGTGTGAAAACTCACTTTCCTTCTCTTCAAACTATTCAAAATCAAGCAAATCTTCCTTGAAATATCCTGTTAAAATTAATTTCCTGAATTGGCTGGGGAGGCAGAACGTGAAATATTTCTAGATTCTGAAGCCTGCTTATCTGAAGGATAGTGTTATCTTTTCATCACTAATGCAAATACTTGTATTTAACATTGCACATAGTTTTAGAAATTTAGATGTGCAATTTATTTCCATTTCAAATCTTTTAGGGGTATTTTGTGGAAGAATGTTTCAGATTAGGAAAATTAATTTTTAGACTGTTTGGTTAACTGTCTCAGAAAAAAATTTTCTTAGCTTCATTTTAGTTGCACTAACACTGAATTCAGAACTGAAGATTTTTGAACGCCAGAGTTAAATTACTATGACTTTATGGTATGATTTGTATCTTAATGCTGGGAGTTCACTGTCTTGCTAGGAATAATAGGATTTAGAAAAAGGCCCCAAACAGCACTTTTACTTAAATTGCTGTATCAGATCTAAGTTCCAGCAATAAGAGTGGAAAATCTGCAAGACTCCTTCCATTGTTTATAAAAAGAGGGTGAATTCTTTTGGCTTTGCCAATTACAGAAAAAATTTCAAACAACTTCAGCACCTTTAGGATAACGTTGGAATAGTATTAGCAAGTGCTCTTCCATTTTTTGCTTCCATGGTTATGTCTGGCACAGGTATTTTAACAGTTTAGCAACAGACAAAGCGTGCTCAGAAATTTTCCTCTTTTAACTACTTCATCTCCTATACACAGGAGCCCATGAAGAGCTTTTTCTTTTCCACGTGTTAATTACCATAAATATTTTGGAGATTGTTCTACAAACTCTGTTTTGTCTTCCAAATCATTAGCAATGTTAAAAACAAACCTTCTGACAAAAATGTTGGCAGAAGCTCAAACACAAGTCCTAGTTCATCAGAAACCCTTCCTTATGCAAAGGGAACTGTGTGGGGTCCTTTACGTGCAGTTCACTTGCCAAAACATGTGAGGTTTAGTGCATGAGATCCCATCTGTGCTTTGGTTTTTTATGTACAAATCATTTAGACAAGACCAATTGAAAGTTAAAAAATCAGTTAAATAATCAGGGAAAAGGATGAGGCAGTATTTTTGAGGTAGAGAATTGCTGCTCTGCTTTAACTGTAGCTGTAAGGACTAAAAGGAATCATGGGCATCAATGGCAATGACGCTTGGTTTGCAATTACTTGTAAAAGGCCTAGACAGCTTCAGCATGAGTACAAAATACAAGGGCAAAAGAAATACCATGGAATGGCCTGGGCTGGAAGGGACCTTGAAGATCATCTGGTTTCAACCCTCTGCAGTGGGCAGGGACACCTCCCACTAGAACAGGTTGCTCAAAGCTCCATCCAGCTTGGCCTTGAACACTTCCAAGGATAGGATATCCACAGCTTCTCTGGGCAACCTGTTCCAGTGCCTCACCACCTTCATAGTGAATATTTTCCTAATATCTGATCTAAACCAGAAAGAGTTCAGTCTAAAGCCATTCCCCCTCGTCCCATCAATACGTGATGTTGTAAAAAGTCCCTCTCCATCTTCCTTGTAGGCCCCCTTAGGTACTGGAAGGTACTGCTATAAGGTCTTCCCGGAGCCTCCTCCAGGCTGAACAATTCCAGCTTTCTCAGCCTGTCTTCATAGTGCAAAGCTCAGGATGTGGTTGCCTGTCTCATCTGCAAGTGGATTTTTACAGCTCATGTTGAGCTTCTTGTCAACCAAACCCCCAAGTCTTTCTTCCCAGGGCTGCTCTCAATCCATTCTCCACCCAGCCTGTATCTGTGCTTGGGACTGTCCTGGCCCAAGTGTAGGACCTTGCACTTGGCCTTGTTGAATTTCAGGAGGTTCACACAGGCCTATCTCTCAGGGTTGTGCCTGTGGATGACATCCCACCAGCGTGTCAACCATATCACACAGCATTGTGCCATTGGCAAACCTACTGAGGGTGCATTCGATCCCACTGTTTATCATTTTACCAAGCTTAACACCTAAAAGAGAACACTCAAGTAAGGGCTCATAGTTCACATTCCACTAGAGCATAAAGAAGAGTGTTGTTTCTCTCCAATCATTTTTAAGATGATTCTTACCTCATGGTTACTCAGGTGGTAGCAATCAATGTCTCATGAACTTATTCACTAATAGATCTGTTCACTTTGTCATCCAAAGAGTCTTTCTATACAGCTTTATAGAGGCCCTCAAGGGTCTGGAGACTATAGCTTTAGTACAGTGATTCTGCATACTATAAATTCTTAATATGAAGGTAACAAGCATCTAATGAAGATTTCTGCAGAGATAAAAATAACTTCCTAAAAGAAAACCCCAAAAGGATGCCATATTTCTAACACAATTTTTTGAAGATGAACTAACCTGGTTATTTTGAAGTTTGATAGTATTTTCCAATAGCATTGTGTCCTTTTACAAAGTTAAGATTATTTCTTCTGACCTTAATTTGCAAAAATGTACAATGTTATTTTTTTGTTGTGCAAAAGAAAAGAAATAACAGAGACTCTGTATAAACAGCAGATTTTCTAGTTTCAGGTGGTCATATACAAGACAATTCAGCATTACTGTGGATTTGCAGTTACAGGGCAAGAATGACAGAGTTTCAGAAATAATGTGGCGTTGTTGCCTGTGCATAGCAATTAGTTGGTGGCCTAGTTCAGATGAGAGTTTCAGTGTCTTATAAAATGTCCAAAGAATAGCTGTCCTAGTTAATATAATTGACTGCAAGGGACAGTTGAAGGCCACAGTTTATTTATTTGAGGAAACATTGTCCAAAAATTAGACAAATTTGGGCAATAAACAAGCTATAGGGAGAAATATAATTAAATGAGAAATTTTAGAAGTAGACTGATAAAAGCATTACTGCACAGCATTAGATATCTTATCTGGCAAATAATCAGTGTCTTCTTACTTAAGTTTGTGAGCTGTTTTATTGTTTCATACTTGTAAGAAGAGACTTCTTGAAGAAAAACATTACTCAACATGTGTTTAAGTGTTTACATAAAATAAGTAACTATGTAAATAAACATACCACCACTTGTTACTCTATCCTACCATTACTGCTTGTACAGTCCTCATAACTATTCTAATGAATGCTCACACCATAGGTTTCCCTTATGGCTTTACCCAGAACCTCTAAATCTCCATTAAAAAGGGAGTTTATTGATTTTCAGCCAATCCCACCTCTACACAGCCCATGCAGTCTGTGCTGGGACATGCCTCAAAAGGAAGGCACTGCTGAGGGAAGTACAACAGCTACAATGACTCAGAAGCCTCTTTCCTAAGTGGTGCTAAGTAAATTAAAGTAATCCATTGTGTACGTTTAATATTTGAATTGAGTATAATCTGCCATTTCATTACTCACTCATTTGCTATTGAAAGGACTTTTGAAACTGCATCTCACTCTGCCTCCCTCCCTGCAGCTGTAAGCATACAGTCAGACTTTCTTTTGCCAAGCTCTGTTTGGCAAAGAAGACAAGTTTCATGAGTCAGAAAAGACAAGACTTTCTCAAAGTCCTGGTATCATCTATCTGTTCTGTATGGAAAAGTTCTTCTATGAACTTGCTCTGACAGTGAAAAAATGCTGCAGGTGACATTATTTGTGGTAACTGAACTAATGGTATGAGTATTACCCTTGTTCCCTACGCAGTGTGAGCTCCCCGTTCTCTGAAACCAGAGCTTGGTTTACCTCTGATGCTCGTAATCTGTGGCCAAACCAAAGAACCTCTGTTACCCCAGCAGTTTTAGTGCTTGGTTGGCCAACGCTAACCAGGCCTGCAGGAGATAGATATAATGTGCACATAGCTGTACTGTGGAGCACTGAGGCAATTTACTGCTGCACTACTCAGCTGCTCAGATGTATGAACAAACTTGTCATTTAAAAGTGTAATGGTGGTCCTACTGTTCTCTGCTAATTCTGTGTGTTAGGAGTACTGGTCTGCAGAGAGCTAGTTATGAATTTATTGTGGCTGTCCATGAAGTAGTTGTCATATTCAAGCCCTGTATACTGCAGCTTCACTAGGTGCTTATTCCACCATAAATTTATCAGCAGGAATAAATCACAGCAGCCTGCTAGCTGATGCTGTAGCAGAAGATGAAAAAAGGAAATAGAAAACCAGACATTAAGGGTTTTGACAAGTACCTTCAAATGCATCTGTATGGAGGATGAGAAGGGGCAACAGTGTTCTAAGCAATGCAGGCCTGTCCCAAAGCAAGTCCAGTCATTGTGGCACAATGAACATGGGCTATGTTCCCAGAAACCACAATGTGGCAGAGGTGCCATTGGTATAAGGTTTAGTGTCCATTTATCCTTGGTAATGCAGACTGCAGGTGGTGAATTTGGACATGAGGAAAAAGAAAAGGGATATATGTGGTACTATTAGCATATGTTAAAGAGAAATGTCAGTATTCTTTATTACATGAAATAGTGCTTCTCCATCCTAAGGTGACAAATCTTGCCTCATTAAACAGCCGCCTAAGGGTCGTGGGGTTTTCCCCCTTTTGTTACTAGAATTTAAAAAAAAAAAAAAAAAAAGATTACTTGCCTCCAGTGCAATAGTTCCCAATTTTTTTCCACTGTGTGATGTAAATACACCATTAACTTGTGAAATATAGGTGGACTGGAAAGGAGTTTTGCAGAAGGTAGGAGCTAATGGTCCACACAATGCTTCTATAAAGTAGGTAACTGAGTAGGCAGCATCTTTCTGTTATTCTTGTAACTGACTATAGTCAGTTTCCTTGTAATGAAATTATACTACATACTTGCTTTTACTTCTCTGATCATGTGTGCCTCAAAACTGTTAATTTGATTTCTTTCCTGCTAGAAATTATTTATTCCAACTGAGTCAGAACAGTGAGTGTTTTAGACCCCAAAGGAATTGTTTGTTCTAAGAATTAGCTACGTGGGATGTGCAATGAGTCCAGACTCAGACCCTTGAACAGATTGTTCAGCTGAAAGGGGGAGGGTAACTTCCTTACATTATAAGACATCAATTTTAACTTCTCTTTAAAAGATAATTCAAATGGTATAACATGGTTGCTCTCAGGTCAGATGTTCAGTTTTAGCTATAAGATCACACACTATGGTTGGGTCGGGAACAGAATCTGAGAAATGTAATCTCCCTCTCAGAAGAGCACCACTGTAATCACTGTGTCCTAACAGGCAGGACTGTGCCAAGGTGCACTGAGACTGTTCAATTACACGAAGCATTTGCACAACATTTAATCTACAAACTCTTTTGTAAAGACCAAGTGAATTATCTTCATGCCACCTACCTGGAGACACATAGTTGCGCTTTTTTACTTTCATTTTGCGAAACATTATGCTGAGTGTTGAGTACCCTGAATCTCTTTTAGTTTCCAGAACAAGCCTATGGTTTTTCTAGAACTGTGCCTTTAAATGATTTAGCAGTTTTCAAATACACATAGCTAGTGTACATATATAAAGACATAGTCCCTTCCCCTCTGAGTTTTAAATCTGAGGTCCTTATCCAGCAAATAGTTCTCTGCATATTATATTTTTATATGTGTGAGAGGTTCACATTAAACTTCCACTGGGAAATATTTACAGAAAGACCACACCTGCTGAGCTTCAGCCTTTTGGCAAGTGCACTATAGAGGCCTAATGGGAATTCATGGAGAAGAAAGGTTGCCTGCATTTAAAAAGGGTGTGAACCCTCCAAGCTCTGAAGCTATGTGCAAGTTTCTATTTAGATAACCTGAAAGCTCTGCCTATAAACTGTCAGGGAGATTTTATGAATAGTGCATGTGCACTACATCAAACATTTGGTGTCTTGGCCACTATTTTCATATGCATGCGTGTTCATTACAGATGGCTGTATACAATGAGACATGTTTAAAGTTTAAAAAGGAACATTATCTGAATGTATCTGAATGAAGAAACCAGTGACCCACTTTCTTTAATAGCTGGGAAGCACTTTCTGTGTTCCAGCAAATATTTCTAAAGGGGTTTATGAATCAAGCAGTCCTGATACAGTTCATCCTAGAATATAATATTTATGTTTAAAAGAAATAAAATGCAAGTTCTATCTCAGCCATGGCTTCAGTTTCTGGGGTTTTTTTCTTGGCCACATTTTTTTAATGAACTCTACTGTAATGTATTTTTAAGAAGCTATGTCACGTTTTAGAAAAACACTATTTGTGAAGTGTATATCCTTTATCTTGTCTGTGGACTCCATGCTACAGCTGTAAATCTCACATTTCTTCTTTCTTACTTATTTCTGATGAGAGACAGTATGAAGACATCAATGGCTTTGGAATGATATTTATTATTTATTTATGTCTCAAATTTGTTAGTAGTTGTCTTAAGACTGAATGCTCTGCAGGTCTTGCCAGCCTTGTAGTAGCTCTCAGCCCCCTTTCCCTTCTCACCCCAAGCTCCTTAGTAGGTCTATTATTTCATTTGGGGTTAAGGTACAGCATGTCTCATAGTTTTAACTCCTGAATCTTCTCCCTTTCGCTTAGAGATGGGATTCATATGAATTTGTAGCATGATGAGACTTTCCTGTAGTCTCTAAAAATATGTTTTCTATCTCAAAATACTTTCTCTCAAATGGTGATCCAGATTCCTGGACACTATAGGTTTAATTCAAGATTTATTAAAATACTCTGCATGAAGTGAAGACTAAATCTGCCTTTATATGCAGCTTCTTTTATTTTTTTCCCCACTGGTAACTGAATCATGTTGTAACAGCCTGCTCATTTCTAAAGAGCAGTGATCCTGTCTCCTGCAGAGGCTGCTTCACTATGAACTCCCTCCTGCAAGATGCTGAGTGCTCTGGCCCTCATTCATCCAAGTCATTAGCTAGTGAGCTGCTGGACTAAGGTCAGTGCATAATACTTTTCAGGATATAGCTTTTTTCCAAGAAGGATTGTTCATCATTAGCTCCTGTCAGAGGATGGGTCCTAAATAAAGGAAATAACCTTGTCTTTCTGTTTTGTTTGTCTAGCAGAAGAGAAACTATTAACCTAGACTGGAAGACTTTAAAATCAGCTCAACTTACGATATTCCATTTGCTTTGCTCTATAATGATGTTAAGGTTATGATAAGCTGTATATTTCTGTGTAAAAGTTAAATTAATAGCAAAAATAAATTAATACCAAAAAATAATCTAACACATTCTAACTTCGTTATTATTTCATCAAGCAATAATGGACTGGGAATTTGCCCAGTGTATTAAAAATATACTTAATAAATCCTACATTATTCTTGTGGCTCCCTTCCATATCAGCATATTCTGTGAATTAAACACTTAGAAGTATGTGGACTGCACAGCAAAACTGTGAAATAATTGATTCATGTATGCGATTACTAGTGTTCCAATTAAAAACAAACCTTTTTGTGGAAGGCAGGAAGGCAGTGCAACTTTGACTTAGGACTTACACAGTAATTTTAGCCCATGAACTGAGAGGAGAGTAGAAAACTGTCTCAAACATACCAGGCACATGTTCTTTAGGAAAGGAAAAATTTTGGATCATCTAACTGGCACACATATATACAGTAAATTTTAGTGTACATAAAAGGAGAATAAATTTTAAATGTAATAGCGGTGCCATACGAAGTCAACCACTTCTGTATCTATAGCTGTTTGTGGAGACAACGCAGTAAAGCAGATCAGCAGCTCAATTTAAGTAAAATTAACTATTTCCCAGTGGATTTTTGCTAACTGAAGTAATTACCTGCACTCTGTATGGTGCACTCAGAGCTATATACAAGCATGTAGAAGTGATGCAAAAAGGCTGGAGGGGTGGAATGCCAGCAATAACTTCACTTGGTAGTGGCACTATATACTTGTCCCTGAGGTACCAGTGGAAACCTGCAAATTTGTTCTCAGTGTAAATGGAAAACATTTTACAAGTACTAAAAAGACCCGTTCTAGGTAGATAAAGGAGCTTTGTAGTTGACTCTGAAAAGAACTTGACCTTCTGCCAGAGCCCCTGCCTGTGGACATGAGGAATCTTGCTGTTCCATTTGTCAGCAAATGCATTGTTATAGAGAATGTTACGAAGATATGTTTCTTCAGTCTGTAAAGTGGTTGTATGAGAAAAGTGAGCCAGGCAAGGGCTATAATGAAAAGCAAAAACACTCAAAAACATTGAAGTTATTAAGGCATAACACACTATGTTATATATATAATTTTGTTTCTTAGAAAGTGATTTGCAGGTGTTTGCAAATACTATCTACTAAATATTCTGCAGTAGTTGCACTTGTCCCCTAACTAATTAATTTCCCTCTTCAGTTTCAGTTTGCATGTGATTTCACATTTCCCAGGTGCTGGAGCAGAGATTCCCCTGCAGACCATGGTGCAGATCATGGTGAGGCAGCTGCCCCTCAATGGAAATCTACTCCATTGGAGCAGGTGGGTCTCCATTGGTGGAGCAAATATCCACTGTGGAGCAGATATCCCATGGAGGACCTCACTATGGAGCAGCAGGATGCCTGAAGGAGGCTGTGATCCTGTGGGAAGCCTGTGCTGGAGCAGGCTCCTGGCAGGATCTGTAGTCTCAGGGAGCAAGGAACCCACGCTGGAATTTTGCTGGCCCCATAAGGGGGCCCACTCTGGGACAGTCTGTCCCTTGACAGCTGAACCTTGAGGAAGGGACCCACACTGAAGCAGTTTGTGAAGAACTGCAGCCCATGGGGAGGATCCACATTGGAGAAGTTGGTGAAGGACTGTCCCCTGTGGGAGGGACCCCATGCTGGAGCAAGGGAAGAGCATGAGGAGTCCTTCCCTGAGGAGGAAGGAGTGGCAGAAGCATGTGAGGAACTGACCAAAACCACCATTCCCTGTCCCCTTGTTCTCATGGAGGTGAGCAGGTGGAGAATTCATAAATGAAGATGAGCCTGGGAAGATGGAGGGGTGGAGGGAAGGTGGATTTTAGATTTATTCTTATTTCTCAATATACTACCATGATTTGATTGACAATAAATTAAATTAATTTCCCTGGGTTGAGCCTGTTTTGCCCATGACAGTAAATTCTGTGTGATGTCCCTTGTCCTCATCTTTGCCCAGGAGCCTTTAGTTGTATTTTCTCTCCAATGTCCAGGTGAGGAGGGGACTGGTAAAAAGACTTCTGTGGGCACATGAAGCTGGGTGTCCAGCTAGGCTCAACCCATCTCTGTCAGTAAAAAGACATTGTGTAAGTCCAGTCTTTGGACATGTGACAAGACGGCATTTGTAATGTTATCCAGATAATCTGTAGTGATTTAAAATCCTATTGTAGTTTCTGTATCACTAGTTTTATTATTTGATTAAAACCCAGCAGAGCATTAAGGATTAAATTTGTCTGAGGATGAATGATTTACAATTAGTTAGAAAAAATGAAGGTATTAAAGAATATGCCAGGTTAATTTATTTGACAAATGAGTGTAAAGCTACTTACACAAACATTTCAGAAGAGAGCAGCACCTGGTAGGTAATAAATTTTGCAGAAGAAATAAAAAACATAATTAGTTGAGAGCTGTAAAAACAATGCCAGAAGGTATAGCTAAGTTCTATCTCACTACAAATGCAGAGTGGAGACTTCCACTGCACCCCACAGTTGTGCTGGGTCCCTCCAGTAGGTGACAGTCTGTAGGTGAAGGGATCCGCTGGTAGGGAAGATAAGCTATACTCGGAAGGTAGGACATGGTATGGTGATATCCAGCCTGGGATTAGTACAATTAATTTGTATTACGATATCTGCTAATGCAAAGCTTTTAGTACTTTCCACTTTAATGTCAATAATACTACAGTTATGTTGACATCTAGCTTTCTAAAACACTTCATGTTCTTAATTTGTTTATGCTGGCAACATTTGTTCTTTTACAGTAGTGTAGGAAACACCTAGTGGTGACTGATTTAAGCCATTTGTGGTCTGTTTGAATTTGGTTGTGACTTTGCTGTAACATGAGGATCAACAGCATAATTTGCAGCACTGCAAATGTAAAGAAACAAACTGTTCCAAAAAGTCTAAGTGTGCACATTTATATCTGTAAGGTATCGTCACCTTAGGTTGTTGCATTCAATTATTGTAAAGTGTTCATATGTTCCGTTACTTCACATAGATATTAATTGTGTTCCATATATTTTGACAGTCCTAAGCATTTCAGTTAAACTTCTAAACTTTGGAGAAAAGGTATTGCTAGGCTTCTGGGCACACTGAAGTGGGAAGACAAAGATACAATAACCTGTACAGCCAATAATATTCAATCATTTCTAGCTTCCATTAAGGACAATCTACTTTTATTTCTTGACTTCAGCATAGATGGTATTGCCCCTATATCTGGGGTTTTTCTGTGAATATCTTCTTAGCAGGTGGGCAGGACATGCAGGTTATGCGAAAGGCAGTACAATTGGAAAGTGTATCAATGCTATAGCTGACAAATAAACAAACAATTATTTTACTATAGAAACCACACAGGCTGTCTCTGCATTGCTGCTAGTGACACTCAGTCTCTGCAGACACAGGGTCTGAAGCCCTGCTTCTCTCTGTGGGCCCCAGGGCTTGGGGATGGTATTTGTTATGACTCCCTAAAGAAGATCACACTTCCCTTTGAAGTCACTGACTCTAGTGGGAACTGCATTTCCCTCAAGGAGCAGAAACACCTCTTTTGTTGAAAGACCAGTGCCCCACTAAGAACATATCTGGGGAAAAGAAAGCCACATAACTTCCCCTGAGAAATGTATATTTTCCCCTAATCTTTGCTTTATAATTCTCATTACTAAAAAAGATAATGATAGAGAACCTCATCTAATCAAAGGCTCTTTATTAAAAGCAGACACAAAGTGAGGAAGGCCAGTCTGACTCCACCCTCCAACACTGATCTTTTGTCTAAACTTGCAAAAGCTTCCCATTTTACCAAAAAAGATCACAGGGTGGTTTCTGGCCTCTCTCAGAACTATCCCTCTCTGTCCCTGGGAGTGGTCAGGGAAGTTTGGGACTTAGCAATGAGCATTGTTCTGCTTGAGTCTTCTGAGTCCAGTCAGACCTATAGGTTTGAGTGCTCCTAAAATGCAATTGTATATACTTTTTTGAATGGTGTTAATATTCCCTGTCCACATAATATCCTAATGGTCACAGTAGCTACCAAGTAATTTGGAACCTTTTGTTCACCTCACTTCTCAGCCTAATGTGGCTTGATGGCTTCATGATCTTTCACATCTTCCATGTCTCACAGGAGAGGAGGTGCATTTGCATTAAAAGCCTGGAACAGATTTTGCTTCCATGAGTTTGTCCAAACCACTTTTGATTTATGCGGACTTTTAGAATCCACAACATTTAGAGAGATTCACTGGTTAATTATGTATGCATGTAAAGGTACTTCTTTTGTTTATTTTTAATCTGTTACCTGCTTGTTTAATTTGAAGTTGCTTCTATTGAAAAAGACAGCGAAAAATCATACCCTATTTCTATCTCCATTCTACACAGGATATTGTAAACCTTTTTCTTTTTCTTCTAGATCAGCTGTTATCCAGAATGAGTTTTCCATTTTCTCATACTGAACCTTTTTGATACTCTGCACCCTCTTTATTGCCATTCCCTTGATTTATTTTATAATTTCTGAGGTGGATGAAGAAAACTACACATAATATTCAAGTTCTGAGGACACCTTAAATTTATTTTATGATAGCATGGTACTATTTGGTGGGTTTTTTCTGTATTCTTTCCTAATAATTCCTAACTTTCTGTCCGCTTTGACAGCTGTTTAACCATGAGGTGATATTTTCATAGACGTATCTATTTATATGGCATGATTTCAGGCCACAATGGTAATTATCTAGTCCAGGTATACCACTGCATATGTTAAACTGAAATTTTTCTTCCCATACATATAACTTTATAGTAATCACTACTCAATTTTCTGCCATTTTATTACCTGGACACTCAGTGAGTATCAATCAGTAACACATATTTTTGCAGTTCTTCACATTGGCCACCATTTTTAATTTGCCTCAGTCACAAAGTATACCTGCAAGTATTTTCTGCGGTACCTACTTTGTCCTGGAAGGCGTTTCTTGGATTTGGCTTATGTGGGAAAAGTTTGAGAGAAGAGAGTGTACTGAAAGAAATCTTCAAGAAACTCGTGCTCATGGGAGGAAAATGTTTTCTTTCCTTCTCCTTCCACACTGGGCTGTAGCTACTTTTAGAAACAGAAGACCTCACAAGGCTCAAAGGGGGATGCCCAGGTACTAGTGGTACCTTTCTCATGTCTTGCCTACATAACTGGATGTCTTCTGGAGTTAGAGAGACCTAATACATCAGCCTTCATATGTCATCTCCATGAGCTCAATTGCCAGGAACGTTTATTATCTAACTTCAGAAAAAATCCCTAGGAAATCAAACCATTTTCCCAGATGCCTAGACTTGAGAATGCAGAATTCTATATCGAGAGTAGGTAGCAAAAGCTAAAGACTGAGGTTGTATATTAAAACCTGCTCTCAGTAAATTAAAGGGGAAATTGGCTGTTTCCTTTGACAAATGAAAAATGCAGTGGTTAGACTTGGGAATGATGCCCTCTCCCAGCTAGGCACAAGGATGCTGGAGTGCTTTTCTTCTCATCCAGCATCCAGGTTCCCTGACTCCTTACTTACTCTTTGCACCAGCCTTCTCAATCCTCTTCCTTTCTCACACAGAATTAATGCTGACCATGTACAGAAAAGCTGATTCTTCATTTGTTTTCTTCCCTTATCCATCAACAACTAACCCTAAACACTATGCCAAAGTTTTCTAGTACTGCAAGTCCTCTTTCCTTTGGGGGCAGAAGCCCAGTGGGAATTTCCTGCCTCTTCATCTCAAGCAGGCATGGATTCTTATTTACTAAACCTGTCCATGTCCTCAGGCACATATTCACAGCTTCATGGGTTTTCTCTGACTTCCTTCTGCCAAGCCCACTGCATTCAGTGATTGATCTTGTATCTAATTTCACTAGTCACAGTTTTCCTTGGCAAAACTCTAAAGGGTCTTAATTTGCTGATGTCATTTGTGTAGTTAATTATCAGGTTTGGGTTCTCTTTCACATGATTGATATCTCTGCCAGAATTGCAGCAGCTATTAGCAGAACTGTGGTTATTTCATTAAAATACGAATTGTTGCATTATGATATTATGCTTTCCCCCTTAATTATTAAATTATTTTATATACTTTATATCATTTATTATTATAAGGAATTTGACAGCCAGATACAGTAAAAACATGAAGGTATTCCAAAATCAGACCAAAACCCCATGCTGTTTTATTTGAAACCTGAAATTATATGTCTAAGTTTGACAAGAGATACTCACACAGACAGCTCTAGTAACAGTGTAAAACACTTACATGATTATACCAGCTCATGAAATTCCCTGTACTTATTAATTTTGTGTCTTGTTTTCAGCTATACATGTTATAGCACAAAGATTTGACAAGATATGAGCAAGTCTCAGTATTGATGACTACTAAAAGAAGAGCGTTTCGCATGGGTGGAATTGAAGTAGGATATATTGCAGATTTCTTTGTTACTCTGTTCATTTATGTAAGAGCAGGTCAAACACCAATGACATTTATGTGGATTTTTTGCATTCTCCAAAATCATGAAGTGACAGTATAGGCCTAAAAACTAAAGATTGCTGCTTAATTGTCTTTCTTTTAGCAGCTGGAGGTTATTACAATTCTGAAGTTTACATAGACCTGTCATAATTTCAGTGCATAGGATTGTCTTGTACTGGAATTCCAGATCAGTGGAAAACAAGGAAGCAAAAGAAATACGGAACTATCATGAGAAATACTGGACAAATAGAGGGAAAGAAAGAAAGAAAGAAAGAAAGAAAGAAAGAAAGAAAGAAAGAAAGAAAGAAAGAAAGAAAGAAAGAAAGAAAAGAAAGAAAAGCTTAGCAATTTCTGCTAAGCTAGCAAATATAGCAGCTCAAAAGTCAATGTTATTGCAACTAATTTGGATGCATGGTTTGATAAGGAGTATGACAGTACAGAACACCATCATCTCTTCTTTGTAATTGATACAGTGGAGAAAGGAATTTGTGTAAACAACCGCTGCTCAAGTACTGGAATTTTTCTCCTCTTACTCTGTTTTTTCTTGCAGAGAAGTGTAAAGCAGTGGCATGGGAAGACAGAATGATAAATTTTTAAGTGTCTTTATTGTGAGATACTTAGTTTCAAGACACAATCTCTAATACATATTTTGAAAGTGATAGAACAGTGTGAATGTGGATCCAATCTTCCCATAAAAGACAAAACTCTGGAAATCTTGGAAAGACAGATTCTACTTTTAATAAAGATCTGGATTACTATTCCCATTTACAAGAATATTTAATTATCAAAGTGTCCTAAAAAATTACACAGAAAGCATTAGGGTCACAAACCACAAGCTTTCAGACTTTATTCTAAAAACCTTTGGACTTTACTCCTTTAATTAAGGATTCATAGTTATTTCCCCACAAGAACACAAGTATTACTTGGAGGATGCATGATCTAAACATCTGGACAAATGATGACTTCACCATGTAGTATTTTTAGCCCACTGCTGTTTTGAGTCAATATTAGTTAAAACCTTGATTTCTAAATTATCCTAATATCTACATAGACAACTGACATTTTTAGAACATCAAGTCTAAGCAATTATTTAAGTTTTGTAATATTTGCTTCTTGCAAAACAATGAAATTTGACTTCTGCAAATATTAGCAGAACTGATTTGTTCTTTGGATAGCAGAATTGAACAATAAAACTACATAAATTAACAGAGGTACATAAGCTTGGCCCATTCTACAAATTAAAACCTCTTTCCAGTAGTGTTTCACACTTTTAGTAATTCACAATGCTAATTAATAATCTTTTTAGAATTATGTCTTAGAAGTAAAAAAACCCCTTTTTTTGAAGGAAAATATGAATATTTCATATAAGGAGAAATTTTCCTGTAGTCGTCTCAAAAAAGACTCATTCTAGGATTAATAAATGAGACTAAACCATCGTGATTCTGTGTTTTACAAGAAAGCTGATTCAGTGGAACTGAATGCAGTGTTTCCAATTCTTTCTGGCAAGTAGAAAAATAAAGAAGTAAAGAATAAAGTCAGGATCACCCCATGGGAATACCATCATATTTTTCTAATTAATTCCGTTCAAGAAAACCTTAATTGAATATTTTAGAGTTAAGATAATAATGCTTCTAAACAGCAATGCAATTTGCTGAGCTCAACAAAGCGTGACTGTGATAATGTAAAGAAAAATTCAAAGACAGTGAATTTTCCCATTAGTTATATCTTATTCCCTTAGGATTTTATTTTCTGTGCCTTAGTTTTTAACCTCAGAGTCATTTTCATGTATTATTAAATCACTTACAACTGTTGTTTAAAAATCTTGGCTTCCTGAGCCCAGTTAATCCAGACGAGCAGTCTACCTCCCTAGAGGAATTTTCCTATATGGAAGCTGGTATGACCTCCACTCAAGCAGTTTGCACACATAATTGTATTTTTGATGGGCTCTGCTTGTACACGTAATTTGAAAATAATTTGTAGTGAATTTTGTCTGGAAATTTGACCCATTACTTCTGCTTCTTTACTTTTACATCATCCATTTTAGTAAGTAAATAATACTTTTTTTTTTTTTTCGCCATGGGATACTCAAATTAATCAAATAGCTATTAAGTTATGCATTTGACATCCTTACAGATAGTATACGCCTGAATTATTTGGCAGAAGGCAAAAGTACACATATGTATTGTGAGCAACACTTCATATCTATGAATAGTTAAGCTGAGAGAACAGTGGTTATGCTAGGCCTGTGTAAACATACATTTTGGAATGTTTTAATAAATTGCAGAATGAACTTTAATGTCAATTAAATTTATGAGGTTTACAGAGGGCAAATACCCTCTTTTTAAATATTGATATATGCCACATCCCCCATCAGACCTTTAACAGGTTCCAGGAAGCAATGCAAACCAGTCCTTAAATAAACAGTATTGATTGGTTGAAAATTTTGACATCTAGACATCTCTGGTCATGTACAAAATCCCAAGCCAGCCCAACCGGGTGTTTCCTTTTTAATTCCTCCCCTGTGGTTTGACAGAACTTGTAGTAAAGGTGCAGAAGAGTTGATGGAGTCACTGACAACTCTATAACTTTACTCAGCCATTCTGAGGTTCAAACAGTCCACCAAGGACTGGAGTAAATGTCTACACATGGTAAAATCTTCCTGGGTTTGAGAAAAAGGGGTAAATAACTGGAACAATTACAAATGAGCTTGAAAAGGTTCTAAGCAACTTGCAACTTTCATTCTCTGGAAGAGTTTTATGTTATGCCAGAGAAATCCCTTTTATTGTGCTGTCAGCAACTGGGAAGCCTTTCTGCTGGCTGGATGCTTATTTACCTTTGAAAGCCAAAGCCATTTTGTTCTGTAGTAAGTGTTTAAATTAGCCATATATTCTTCAGCATCTATTTCCAAAGGAAATCAAGGGACCAGCTATTTCCATATATTTCTGGCATGCTACAGTTATTTTTCTAATCCATGTGACTACAAATGGTGGCTTCCTACTTACTCAGCACTGTCTGTCAAAGCGTAAGGAAGTACAAAGCTGATACACAGCAGATGAATTATCTTTTTTTTAAAGCTCAGAGATAATTGAAATACAGACCAATATAATCAGTCACTTCTGAACATGGAAAAACATAATGTTTTCTGGAACAAAGGTATCTTTTGTGCTCTGAGATAAAGCTGCTGAACTAACTAAATATGCTTAAACAGGAACTGCTCGAATACTGTAGTTTGAATGCCAATTTTCAGATGAGGATATATTTTTAGATGCAGTTCATGAATTGCTAAACCCAGGATTTTCAAGTGGAAGTGCAGAGCTGTTGCTGCAACTGTGTGCTAACAGTAATTGTAATTAAAACAGAATAGGTAATGGCACAAGCAGAGCAACTACATATATTCATATTTCTTCCAAAACCTGTATTGTGACAACTGAAGAAATACATGTGTACATGTATTTCATCCCATGCTGCAAAAATTAATTTATTATTTGTGTTATAATTGCTTATAAATTCTTCATCTCAAACCAGGTCTCTACAGTCACGTGCTGATATATATTGTAAACAGCACACAGACAGAAAGGAGAGCACAAAGAGAAAAAAAAAAAAGGTCTTTGCGCTTGGTTTTGCTTGGTTTCTGCTCATCAATAACCTAAGTGTGATAAGTATTTTTTGTGAGTCACAGAAAGGGACAGCTTTAAGGAAGAATTTGAAGGGGTCTTATAAAGTAAAAGAGAAGCTCCTTTTGAAGTGAAATGGTGAGAGCCAACAGCAGAAGCAGGTGAACTGTGATGGTGTTGTCTCCAACACAATGTGTGGAAAGCACTGGATGATGTTACAGGCAGTGAGAGGAGTTGATTTCATAATAACAAGCAGCACCTTAATGGATATAAAATGCAGGTGAAGACACTTAGCTTATGCTTGCTGTGGTGAGGAAGGATTATACACTGAGCAGTCCCATGATTTCTGGTAATAATCTGGATGTGTATAAATGTTTGCCTCTGCTGCAAGCAAGATGAGGTTTGTAGAAATACAAGAAGGAGGCAAACACCTTCTTAGGGAGTTTTGACAAAACATACAGCTAAGGAGGATCTGGTAACTGAGTCCCATGTAGTTTTAGTTTAAAAATCTTGGCTGAGCAGAAGTATGTGGATGGGTGATAATCCTGATGCGTATCAGTTTTCCATTACAAGTTGAGGCTATAACTTTCCATTTATTTTAACTTGCATGAAATTCATTCTAAAGTCAATCTTCTCACATCTGTTTTGTTTTAATGTTGTTACACTCTGCAAGGAGACTGTGGTTTAGAGAGTTAATCAGGAGCAAAAATCGTAATGGGTAAAGGAGGAGAATCTACGTGCTTATTGAATCCCCTACATTGTTTTTCTCTCTTGAGATCTGCTACAAAGTGAAGTGAAAAAGAACCCCTTTCACTATCTTACTTTGAGCTTTGGGCTTGTCTCCCTTACCTTATCAGTTGTACCAGCAAGCAGACTAAATAAATTAATAGGGATGAATATGATATTGGTATCAAACAATCCATAGAATTGTTGAAGATGCCACTGAAGATGCATGCTCTAGTATATTTAAATCAAAAAGCCATTCAAAATAAGAAGTGCAGATATTCTGGGATAATAAACAAACCAATATGCTACTTTTGATTTGTAGATACCTCTGAAAGTATTGCTCTGATTTAAACTACTTACTAGTGGTTGTCCTGCTCTGCACTGATTGTAATCTGTGTTCTATTGTGTTACAGCTAAGACAATCTACCAGAGAATTGTGAGGCAGGAATGAAGAGAAAAAGAACATTTTCCCAAAAAACTTCAGCTTATATGATGGTTAATTCAGCTCGTGTTTTCCCAATTACCCTCCAGATTTATGCCCAAATTTAGTTTTTCCACGCAACATCAGAAAAAGAAAACAATAACGTTTTCTAATTTCTCTCATCTTTCTATTTTTTTAAATTCGTCAGAGAAGTTAAAATATTTTGTTAATTTGCCTGCCCCGGGAGAAAAAAAATGCATGCTATATCTTCCTTCTTCTGTCTTTCCTTTGTCAAAGCACTGCTCCTCTGAGAGAGACCACAGTGAGTCTTTTTGTGACTGCATGAGGATGCACCTTTCCTGAACCTGGGAGTGTCATGAATGACAATGAGAGGTTGCTAGACAGTCTTAAGACATGTCTTTACTAAGATAAAATTCAAATTTAGGTCAGACTTTATTAGAAAAAAAAGCAGAAATCATCCCTCAATAGATATTTCTGTTTATCTATAGGTTGCCTTTGAGGGTACTTTTGCCTATAACCTCTTGAGAATCATGCTAGATCTCCAGAAATGCTTAGGGCACTAGCACAGTTGGAAAAACAGTCAGGAGATGTGATTCTCCTCAAATGCTACTGCAGAAATCCATACTGAGAAAGTGCAAAGAGGTGTCTGTTTTGGACAAGGCGTTTCTGCTTTCCCTCTCCTTGTTGAACTATTTACTGGGTTGTTAGCATGTGGAAATGATTCCAGCAGCGAACTGAAAACCTAGAGACAGCTTTAAAACTATCTGAAATATGCAGAGGCTTTGTGATCCAAGAGGGATGGTTATGAGTCATGACTTCCATCTCCTGTATCACCCACGAGAAAGCAGCTGTGCTTTCCCACAGTTACCAACGTGACCCAGCCCTGCCTAACACAGCGGTGCTCACAGGTGAGGATACACGAACAGGAAGACACAGGAGACAGCTACATGAGGTGCAAAATAGAAGATGGAAGACTGCATTAAAAACATGTCCTGGGTGTTAGCTTGTTCCTAGTTTAAGGACCTTAAGACCTGTTTGGTCTTAGTTTCCCATGCCAGCTCCAGAGGCACAAGGGTAATGTTCACCTATCTGGGTGGCAACAAGGCATGCTTAGCAACCCTGATGCCATATTCACCATGGGTTTTGACAATCAATATAATGCTGTTTTCCTCATAGTAATTATGGCTCTTAGAGGTATAAAATGCCCGTGCTTATTCCAATGGAATATTAAGTTTGAAGTCCAAAGCGAAACCTTAAAATTTCCACCATTATTAGTTATTACACTGGTAATAATTTTAGCAGAAACATCTAGCTATTTCAAGCTCGTAAATGGAATTTTTAAACAGTGTCAGCAGGTTTTCCTCTGATCAGACTTGATATCTACAGTTTACTAAGAATTAAAAAAAATATGTTTGCCTTGTGATGGAATAACATTCTGGAATATGGTTAAGTAAATGGTCCATTTAAAGTGTGCTTTTTCCTCTCAGGTTTGTATTAATTCTAAATTATTGCAGCTATAGTTGAAAAATGAGTCTTTTACTCTCTTGATCATGTTTACAAAGGCTCTAAATGGTTTATAGTCACCTTCAGTTAACACTGACAATAGAGACTATATTCCATAATGCCCATGAATCAAGGCCAACATCCCCTTTTTTAATTTTTTTAATGCAATTTCTGTTATTCCATGTTTCCCTACTTTGTTGATACTTCTAGAGGAATACTCCTTCAATATTCTGTTTTGAAGTTCCACAGGAGCTCAGTTTTATGCTGAATGTCACGTTTTTTCCAGTAACATATTGCTGTTAATTCCTCTGATTTATCAGACCTTTTAAGACGTGCATTTCACTGCCACTCACCCTCTGATGGTTTGAACTGTGAGATTAGGTGCCATGTCTCTTGCCAGTTCATCTTTCCCTGGATTCTCTTTCCCCTCTCTTGGGTCAATCATGCTGAAGGTAGCTAAAATCTAATTTTATCTAACATGTTAATATCACTCTATTAACTTTCCTCTGTGGTATGCTGTTTCCATTATAGGAGTTTAGAGGCTTGGGAGGGGATGAATATTCAGCTTTAGCCAGGCAAATTTGGGGTTTCTTCCAAAGCTTCTCTGAGTCTTTGTTCATACACTTCTTTTCTCCTCGCATCAATGTGTCATTTATCCATATCATGGTATGCTGCATTAGCATCTGTAATTCACTGATTTTCCAGCAAAGTTACTGATGGGCTATGCAATGGGAATGCCAGTCAGAAGAAACTATTTCCTTCAAAGTAGTGTGCTTACAAAAATGGTGTGGGCTGGATTTTTTTTCCTTAACATTACCTGCTTGCAACCTGCCAACACATTGCATGCATAAAAATATTTGCCATCTGACACATCTCCAGAAGTACCTCTTCTTGTGGAAATTTTCCTTGAGGAAAATGTTCATTTTACATATATATATGTATGTATATAATTTCCAGGAAGATACACATCAAGTAAGAAAACTGTTGGTTTTGTTTGTTTAGCAATGATGAGTGCACAATTGACTCTGCTTTTCTACTAAGTGCACAAATGTTAGAACAGTGAGCCTGTCCAGTTTCATTTTCAACTGCTGCTCTAGAGGGACATAAAAATGTGCTAAAAGGCAGAAGCTGGGTGGTGACTGGGCTATTAACTAACTTATTTTCTGCACAGTTAGAAGAGCTTCTCTCCTGTGGGTCATACACTGAGGCAGAACCACATTTATTTTTGCTTGCTGCCACACTGAAGAAAAAAATCGTAGAATCATAGAACAGCCTGGGTTGGAAGGGACCTTAAAAATGATCATGTTCCAACCACACTGTCATGGGCAGGGACATCTTTCACTAGACCAGATTGCTCAGAGCTCCATGTGTCTGCTTGATTTGATCACAAAGTTGACTCAGTTTTAACTTTAGAACTGGGACTTCATCTGTTTGCGCTACTAAAAAGTGAGGCTCTTTTCATGTCTATTACTTACCCATATATCTAGTTCCTAAATCCATATTGTGAAAATCAGGTCACAATTAGACACCTCAATTTTCACATTGCTCCTTTCTGTCATCTGTAAGTTCCTGTGTTGGTGACAGTGCACTCGTTGTTAACATCCATGTGTCTGGCACCACAGTACTTTGTGCACCCAATCCTAAGTGGATACCTCGGCAGCCTGTACTGCAACAGTCTATTGGTCTATGCAGAATTCTCCTGAATTCTAGCATTTCAGGAGAGCTAGCAATGCTGTTTGTCACCCTCTCTGTCCCCATTGTGTGCACTGTTAAACAATTATGCGATGTATTGCAGTTTTTGCGTCTTTTTCAAGTTCTCAAAGGCAGGGTCTCTAACAGAGGCCTGTTTCATTCAGGGTTTTAGTCTAACCGGTCAGCACTGTGTCAGAGGCACCTCTGAACAGCACAATAACCAACCCCACTGGTCCACAAAACAAAAGGGCCTCTGTGGCAACAAGCTGCCACAGAAGAGACACTACCATGGAGACTATTCGTGATCCTGTAAGAAATATCCATTGTATTTCACATCCCTTTGTTCTGAAAGCAGTAGGAAATATCTCACGTCCATTCATCACAAGCCAATGAGTTATCCCAAGTTTAGAGACTGGGAACTGGAAAAGCGTTAAAACTCACCAAAAATAGTCTGCCTGGGATAAGAAAAGTAGAAAGGAAGTGAAACATATATCAGCTGAGCTGGAAGAGTACCCACAAGTACTCAAGGTTCAACTTGAGAATTAAAGTATGAAGAAAAGGGAGTTACCTGCACTATCCAAGTAACCATCAGTTTTGGAATAAAGCATGTGGGTGCATGTATACATAACTAGAAGAAGAACTGAAGAGAAAAAAGGAAGAGATTAAAGCTGATTTCATGTGGGTAATACAATAGCTTTTAATTTGGTTATAGGCATTTGCATTCTTTTTTACATCCGTGAACCTTGTTTCTGTTTTCCCGAGTTACCCTCCCTGTCTTCCCTTAATTCACATGTGAGAGAATATGTTGTGGGTAGGTGCATTACAAGGAATACAATTCAGAGGTTGCAGACAAGGCATATTGTTGCTGTGATCAAACATTTTTTGCGTGTGTGCAAGACTCACGTGTTCATCCAGCACCGTAGGGCCAAATGACATTCCAGGAGCAGCTGCCCAGCCACTACATCCATGCTCAGTGCATGTTCCTCACAGGGAAAGCTGAAGCTCCTATCTCAAATTTCTACCTGAAAAAAAAAATCTGGGAGAATCTTACTTGGAAACATTTTGTAACTCATTTTGTGCATTGTTTATCCCAAGATAAGAACAGAAAAGTTCTGTGAATTCACTCAAACCCAGGTTACAAATCTGATGGTAAAAATTTGGGATTTTTACTTTATATTCTTTGTGGATATGCAGGAAGAATTTTGATAGAAATTAGTGCATACTTGATGTTAATGCAGATTTGCTTTTATTTTTTCCTCTGACTTTCATTTTTTTTTAATTTTAGGTATCAGTCTTTCAACGTTCCAAGTGAACATCTTTCAGTTAGTATGTGATCTCAAACTTATTTTTGGAACATGTAAACATACCAAAAGGGTTCACTAATCTTTCAATGAGATAAAAGTGCTTCTGAAGGATAAAATTAGCATGCTGGATATTTTCCAACAATTATATTTTTACAGCCCTACCATGTATATTTTACAGTGTATTTTTAAAGAATCAGTACTCTGAAATATACATTACTTATGTCTTCTACAAACTATATTTTGAAGAAAAATTTCATGTGATAATTTTTTTTTTTAAAATCTCTCATTATTTATGAAGAATGATCCATATTGTATAATCTTGTTATTACGAGAAATAAAATACTAATGGAACAGGCATCCTGGCTTTGGCTAGGATAGAGACAATTTTCTTCCTAGTAGATGTTTCAGTGATGTGTTTTGGATTTAGTATGAGAACAATGTTGGTAACACACTGATGTTTTAGTTGTGGTTCAGTAGGGCTTACCCTGAGTCAAGGACTTCCAGTGTCTCGTGTTCTGCCAGTGAGGAGGGGCACAAGAAGCCAGGAGGGAGCATGGCCAGGACAGCTGACCTGAACTAGCCATAGTGATATTCCATACCACAGAATGTCATGCTCAGTGTATAAACTGGGGGGAGTTGGTCTGGAGACACAGATCACTGCTCAGGGCTGGGCTGGGCTTCAGTCAGTGGGTGGTGAACAATTGTATCGTGCATCACTTGTCTTTCTGGAGGTTTATTCCTCTATTTTTGTTGTTGTTGTTGTTACCTCTGTTTTTCTTACTATGGATATTATTATGGTTATTGTTCCTAGAGTGTCCTACTTTATTTTAATTATTAAACTGTTCCTATTTCAACCTATGGGGTTTAACTTCTTCTGATTCTCTTCCCTATCCCACTGCGGTGGGGAGAGAGAGAACCTGTGAGGGGGTTAGTTTCTGGGTGGGGTTAAACCATAACAGAGCATTAAAGAAAAAATGGTTTAAAATAATTTAAATTTGAAATTTAGATTTCAAAATCAGGAGGGAGGGGACTGATGGGGCGAAAGCACACTGATCTCATCACCCAGAGATCAATAAACAGAAATGAATCTGTGCCATCCATATTTTCTGAAAAACAAGAAAGAAAATATAGGACAAGGGAATCAGTTTTTATAGGTTATCAATAACAACCTGCTTTGTGCTGCACTATTTGAAGTATTCATAAGTGGTCTGGAAAAGAGATGAGTAGTCAGGTGACCAAGCCTGATGAGGCTATCAAATAATTTAGGTTAATAAAGATGAGATGACCTTGATCATCTGCAGGAAAGTTTATGGGAGTAACCAAGCAATAAAATGGCAGTGGAGTTCAGTAGATAAATGCAAAGTGCTGCACAAGAGGAAAAGAGTCCTTTGAAATGGCAGGATCTGATCTGGTCATTAGTTCTCAGGAAAGAGTCCTGGAGTTATGAAAATGGCCCTATGGGAACATCAGCATGGTGACCACCAGATAAAAAAAGTAAAAATATACCAGTAATTGTTAAGAAATCAGCCGAGAACAAAACAAATAATACCTTTTTGCTGCCACAAAAATCCATATTTTGCTTGCATCTTCTGTATAGGTAAAGAATTGCAGAAATATTGGTTGAGAGGGACCTCTGCAGGTCACCTGGCCCAAACTTTCCCTCAAAGCAGGACCACTGCCAACACTAGATCAGATAAGCTGTGGCTTTTTTTATCTGAGTGTTGGAAACCACCAAGCATGGTGATTCCACAACCTGCCTGGGTGATTTGTTCCAGTGCTCCATGTTCCTTTTGGTGAAGAAATTTTTCCCCATGACCAGTTTGAACCTCCCTAGCTGCAGTTGTAGCTCAACACAGCTGCCCAATTGCAAGTAGCTGTTGCTCCTTGTTTTCTGCTTGCCACTGCCAAGAAGTGTTTGGCTGCATCTTCCTTCAGATGCTTTTCTGGTCTCTGAACTTCAGCAATAGGATGGAAAACAGAAATGTTTTTGATGTAAAGCACAGCTAACTTAAATTGAGTTCTTCAGGGTGGGAGAGGAGTTACAGAGTGTATGATAGAGAACTAATGAGTATCAAATGAAAATAGCAGTAGATAGGTTGAAAAGACACTAAAAGAGGCAAGATTTTGTTTGACCTGGAGAACTTGTTACCAGAGCAAGTTGTAGATGCTTGGATCTGCTACAGATCCATGTAGGTTAAAGGGAAGATGGGCAAGTACCTGACAGAGAAATCCAACGATGGTTACTTACTGCACCCGCCTCGTAAAATCTCTGAGTCTGAAATACTGGTGCCAGTGAAAGTGCTGGAGGGAACTACTGCCTTCAGTAATGCAACCTGACATTGGTCTAGCAAAACCCTTGGTCTCACCCAGTGTGGAAGCTCTTATGTTCAATAAATTGCTTGTAAAACTTAACTACTTTACCTGCATTTCTGTCTTGCCTTGTTAATTATATTGGTAATTCTTCAGCTCATTTTCTCCAGTACATGAATTATTATTATATTATTACTATTTTGCTTTGTTTTCAGTTGTGTTCACAAACAACAACAAAACCAGGACTGCAAACAAAATCTACATGTTAAAGAAATAAGCCTCAATCTTCAAAATGAAAGTGCAGGCTGCAGTTTGCTGGCCAAAACCTTACTTCCAACCCGTTTACAAATTTGGTTCCATTAAGTTTTTGAAGTTGACTTTTAAAGGAAGAATATGCCTATGATTAAAACAGCAAAGCAACACTCTAGGGACCTCACTCTGATCTCCAGCAATGCCACAAATTTCCTGCTGGTTTTTGGCAAATCAATGGGCCTTCATTTAGCATGAAATGAGTTTTCAGCAGATGAACTGAATGGAAGTGCTCGGGTTAAGCACTTGCAGAACTGCTTGATGAGGGTACTTTTCACCTTGTGCATCTGTGTGGCAGTAGAAAGCTTTGGGGAGGGCCCTGTTGTAGTGCCAGGGGTGATCCAAGGAGGAGAGACCACCACACGAAGCTTTCTGCCTTGGGAGGGGGGACCGCAGGGAACACCAAGGGAAAGGAGGAAGGCAAAGAGGAACAAAGAATATGAGGAAAGAAGGAAGCTGCTTCTCACCTGGCCTCTGAGGCCCAGAAGAGCGGGGATGGTACAGAGGAGGGGGGCAGGAGGGTCCCTGAGGAGCGAGGCGCTCCAGAGGAGCGGGGCTGGGAGACAGGGCCGAGGGTAGGGAGGAGCGGGCAGGCCACGGTCCGTGGGAACGCCATTCCCCGCTCCTCGCCTTCCCCAGGAGCGCTCCGGCGGGGCAGGGAGCGGCCCTCCCCGCTGCCGCCACCCACACAGGTGGAGCGGTGCGAGTGGTGCCGGCCCGGCTGGCCTTCCCTTGGGACGGGGTCCCTCTACCTCCCCGCTTGTCCCCGCCCCGCCACCCCAGCCTGGCAGCCTCTCCCGCCCCGTCCCTGTGCGGGTCA
>JANPWX010000028.1:856637-942587 GCA_024734555.1 Trochalopteron elliotii | reverse complement strand
AAGACCTGTTAGAATGCGCTGCGGGAGCGCCGCCCCGCGGCCGCGGAGGGCACTGCGCCACGGGGGGAGCCCCGCGCCAGCGCCGCTTACCCGCGGTCCTTCATTTTCCCCGCGTGTGGGATTTCAGAAATGAGCTGTCACGCCTGCCACGTAGAATTAGTTCTTCCTATGAGTATGAAGCTGCCTAATTTTTTGTAAGAGCCAGGAGCCGCAGTGGGTTTTTCCCCGCAAGTCGGAGAGGAGGAGGACGACATCCATAGACCACTGTACAGAGTGAGCGCACCTGGAGGAGGGAAGAGGGAGCAGTGGCGGATAAGATTAGGGCAATGGTTTCTTCCAGGGAGTGTGAGATATCAAAAATTTGTTCTCCGTTTTGCTTTGTCAGAGTAGAACTGTGAATTCCAACTTTCAGGTCATTTCAAGAATAAGGCCAAAAGCAGTTAAAGGAGATGGTTATTATAGCAGCCTCTGTTATTTTATGGCCTGGAAATAGTATTTTAAATTGTGTAAGCTTAGTTTGAAATGTGTTGGCTTTCCTACAAGAAGACGGAAACCCAAGGGTAGAGGCTTGCACTAAACAGACCAAGATAAAAGATTGTCAGGAAGCTGGACTGAATTTTTCTTCTGTCTGAGCTGCACTGGCACGTAAATTTCTTCCGTGATAGCCTGAAGAGAAACCTGTTCTAGTTCTGCTTGACTATAAGCCTTTTCCTGAACATCTGTCATGCATTCAGCTGGAGTAAGGTAGATTATAATGACAAAATATTTGAAAGATATCCCCAAAAATAAGGTAGTTTTTGTTTTGTGGATACAGAAAGGTTTAATGTTGGAAGCAAGAAATGAGAGGAACTAAAAATAGTTTTACTTGTATGGGTAACGCCTGGCAGCTGGAATGCCACCAAAGTTATCAGCTGAGTTTGGAAACTGGAGGAAGAATTTCAACATTTTCTTATAGCTGGGGATCTCTCTCTTTCTGGTTTCCATCTTGTCTTCTTTCAAGCAATTTGTCATACCTTAAAGAGCTGCCTCAAGAATTCCAGTTATTATAAGCCAATCCAAAATCTGTATGGGAAAGCAGAGGAGGAAAGGAGAGGGAAGAGCATCTTGGGGTATGGAGGAAGAGTGGAGAACGGGTAACATGTTGAGGAATTTTTTCTTGCAATCAGCTTGAAGCCTTCTCAGAACATTTCCTCCTTCCCCTGGAGGCTGTATTCTCTCTCCCCTTCTCCTGCCCTGCAAGGTTATCTTTGCACCCATCTACACATTTACATCTTTGTCATCTGACAAGAGGAGCCCTGTGTTTCCCTTTTGCCAGCAGCCTGTACTGGGCCATGGCAACTGCTGATATTGCCCGTGCCTGATGTTGGCCTCCTCTAAACAGTAGAGATGAGGTTAGTAAACAGATCTTAAATGCATGGCTGGAAATGGCAAAGCTGCCCAGCAGAACCACCCCTCTGGTCTGTAATGAGAATTACCCTGTTTATCAAGTTCCTTGAACTTCTTCCAGTTATCCTGAAGTGTAGTTAGTTCATTCCCAGTGACAAGTGGTTCATTATAAATGAAGAAAATCTTGGCTTCCAAGACTGCCTTTGTAAGTAGTGAGCACTTGAGTATCGTGTTTCAAATGGAAGGCTCCAAGGCATCTATTGAAGGTTCTGTGCTTTGACTGGTTTTTGGGTTTTTTTTCTTTCTAAAGAGTGGCTGAAGGGAACCATATTACTCCACCCATTTGCTTGCAGAAAGTGTCTGTAAAGCAGAGAGGAAAAAATGGACTTCTCTATAAAATTAATTATGAGATCATATGGGATGGCATTAGCCATGACAGTGGAATGACATCAACCCAGACTTTCTGTGTGAGCAAGCAGTTAATGACTGGACTTTCCTTAGGGTTTACAAAGTTCAGCTACAGAGGAATATCAAATACCCAGATTCTGAGGAAAAGCTGAGAAAGGAAGGAGTATTCTAGGGAAAAATAGAAAAATAATTCTCAAGCCTGACATTAGAACTGTCTTGTTCAGCAGCTATATTAGGACAAAGCAAATTTAAACAGCTTTTCTACATTAATATCATATTATTTATCTACAAACCATACTAGTTTGTGACAGGCTGGAAATAAAGACAAGGAGATGCCTCATCATTCAACATGGAGTTTAGCTGTGGAACTCCTGGATGCAGAACATTATGGCTACAAAATTCTATATGTATTCAAGGGAAGACTGTCAAACTGTGGAAGAGAAATTAACTAAGGTTTCCTTACACTACAGAAACTACCTCTGCTCTAAAGTCCACCAGGTGCAATGGGTTGTAATTAAGAAACTGCGAGGGAGGAGGGGCATACATGGTTCCCCTATTCCTATCCCTATCCTCTACCCTAGACAACCACAATTAGTCAGTGTCAGAAACAGAATTTAGGATAGGCAGGCCTTTGGTCAGGCCAGTAAGGTATTTTTATGTTGTCATTATAGTATTTTTTTTATTCTAGCACCTTCTAACTTACCCACAGATATGTAAAATAGTAATTCCTCCTCAGATTTAGTGCTAATTGATCAATAACTGAACCAACACTTTAAAGGTAACTTTATGTATCAAAGTTAATGTTTAAATGTGCACATTTCTGCTATACCAATAAGTTAGACTGGTGTGAACAACTGGTGTCCCTCTACAAAATCTTGTGCCTGGGGTGATTCCCCAGCTCTGCTTTCAAAACTTTCACATATCTTTTCATATAACCACATACACCCCGGAGCTCAGACCTGTGAGTCACTGTAATCTCCAGATGTCTTAGTAAGGTCTGCACATCTTCTCCAAAACCTGAGTTAGCTACTTTAAAGCCAGGGAGGATTTCCTTGTATTGTAAAATGTGGTATATATATACATATATCCTAGTAAGCGAACTCCAGCTCAGAGTTGGTGTTCCATTCTGGCAAAGGTGAAAAGTATCAAAACTATGCTAAAACAAATCCATGCTCTGAACTTGGCATCAGAAGCAACAAGCTGTGGTTGAACTCTAGTGCTTACTTAACTAAAATATTATAAATATTACTTATTATAGACAATGAATATGTCTATGATGTCTATGGGGTAAAGATGCCTCAAAAATCATAGGAGTCACCGGTCCATTATACAGCTTTGAAAGCAATGTTCCCAGGTTTTTTTCCATATACCTCTGTTTTTCATGCTAGATCTTCAGCTAGCCTGTAGCCAGGCTGTTTCACTGGATGCACCACTTCTATTATTCTAAACTAAAATTAAGGAAAGCAGTTATGTTTGCCCTGGCCTACACTGTCATTGCAATGTAAACCAGAGAGCTTAACCACATACAAATCCTTGAATTGCTTGGCTTTTAAAGTTTAATCATAGACCCTTTCTTTCTTCACTGCTGAGGTTTCCATGTAATTGGAATGAAGGATGTTGGCATTGAGCATAGGTTTCCCAGTGGCAGCTGCCAGTAGTTGGATAATGCCACTGACATCAATGCTGCCAAAAGAGAAAAATGGTCTTTTCGGTAATGTTTTTAGTTCAGAATCAAGAGTTCTGGGTTCAGTTTCTGGCTCTGCCTCAGACTTCTAACAATATTACATTTTTCCTGCATGTTTCCCAACTACAGATGGGAATAATATTGGCTTTTTCTTTCCCATTTAAAGAATTAGCTCTTGGTGTGATGCATCACCCCATCTAGGTGGGGCATTCCACATGTGACCATAAGGCACAGACAGCACAGTTCCTACAGCCTTTGTGGGATCCTGAAAAAGTCATGTGATGAGTAACCAGACTTGTTCCTCCCACTCAGCTGAGCTTTGCTGCATGTATATATAACCGGGAGACTCCTCTACACCAGCAACGTTCTCCTTTCCTCATTTGTCTGTCTGTCCTAGAAAACCTTGGTTCCTTGGGATAGCAGTTAGCAAAGTGTCAGTTTTCATACAGGCAGATTCATAGTTCTCAGCTGGGTGGGTAATGGAGAACCATTGGTGACTTTTAAGTCAGCTAAAGCCACGTTTCTGCCATTACATGAAAGAGCACAATTGGTCTGGTTTCCCAAGGGTTCCTAATTAGGCCTCTTGAGCGTAGCCTGTCTATCCATCTCTGCTTGGATCCCAACTTCTGAATACACTGAGGGTTTTCAACTATGTTCTACCTTCAACTATACAACTACAGAAAAGAGAAGCAGAAATGTAATATGTAACTGCAAACCTTTTGAATAAATAAAACCAGGATGCTCTACTGAGTGGAATGACTCAGACGTTGTCCATTGAGGGAAAAACAGGTAAAACTCAGCTGGTTTCATCTTCCAGTAGGTAGCCCAGCATGGATGCTGGCTGAATTATCTGCATCCGTTTTGCTGGAAACAATTGGAAGAGTCAGAGACAATATAGGGAATATCTGAGGCATTTCTATTTTGAGCAGATTGTAGAATTCTGTTTCACTGATGTCAGTTCTAAAATTGCATGATTATACTTAGAAGATACTAAGATAACTGTGTATATTTCCAAAGTGTATTTTCAAATCTCTCTTTCTTGTTTTAGAAAAAATTAAAATAAAATGGAGCACATGTTACTGCTATTCATATTTTTCATACCTATATTGGGTCTCAGTAATGGAACAGAAACTGAACAAGATTTTACTTGGCACTTAAAGAAGATTCCCCAGATTGTGAGAGAAAGAACTTTCTCCCTTGACAGCCCTAAATTTGAAGCAAGAACCAAATTAGAGCTGAACAGTGTATGTGGGATTGAATGTCAAAGAAAACTGCCAGTGCCAAGCTTGTCTGACTTGAAGAACCTCTTATCCTATGAGACTGTTTTTGAAAATGGCACACGGACCCTGACTGAAGTGAATGTCCTCGGAGCAGTGCTTGACCCAGCTGCAAACACAACCACACGAAGGCCTTTGAGAAAGAAGAGGCAGATCTATGGAACAGACAGTAGGTTCAGCATCTATGACAAGAAGTTTATGACCAACTTCCCCTTCAACACAGCTGTGAAGATCTCCACGGGCTGCAGTGGCATTCTGGTTTCCCCCAAGCACGTGCTAACAGCAGCCCACTGTCTGCACAATGGCAAGGATTATGTTAAGGGCAGCAAGAGACTGAGGGTGGGCCTGATGAAGACGAAATCCAGAGGCAATGGCAGGAAACGCAAAGGTGCTAAAAGAAGTAGGAGAGAAATTTCTGTGGCCAAAGAGGATCCCAAAGCTGCCACAGAATCAAGGCAACCATCCAAAGGTGATGAGAGAAAGCAGAGGCGGTCTGGGAGGAAGCAGGAGATCTCAGATGGCCTGCCCTCCTTCCAGTGGACCCGCGTGAAGAGTACACACATCCCAAAAGGCTGGTTTAAGGGCGTCTCTGGGGATATTGCCCTGGATTATGATTATGCTGTTCTTGAGCTCAAGCGTCCCCACAAAAGGAAATACATGGAGCTGGGAATCAGCCCAACAATCAAAATGATGCCTGGGAGCATGATCCACTTCTCAGGTTTTGACAATGATCGGTCTGGGCTGCTGGTCTATAGATTTTGTAGCATTTCTGATGAGTCCAACGATCTGTTTTATCAGTACTGTGATGCTGAGCCTGGCTCCACAGGGTCTGGCATCTATCTCCGGCTGAAGGAGCCAAACAAAAAGAAGTGGAAACGCAAGATCATCGCTGTTTACTCAGGCCATCAGTGGGTGGACATCAATGGCGAACAGCAGGATTACAATGTAGCAGTACGAATAACTCCTCTCAAATATGCCCAGATTTGCTTCTGGATACACGGGAATGATGGGAATTGCACACAAGGCTGAAGAGAGCCTCACCTCACTTGCTTAGCACCCTCACTGCCGTGGAGTGAAAGGCGGCTGCAGCAGTGACTGGAAGAACATCACTCATGCCAGAACATTTTTGGACTCACAGCTCGCAAGTAGTGCTATGGTGACTTAAGGAATGCTGAATTGCTAGGGGAAGGGTAGAATTGTCAAAGTATTTCTAATTGTAATCAACCTAGATACGCACTTAAAATCCCAAACTATATTTATGTTTGCAATTGTGATAAATTCAAGTCACTCACGAGGAAAAAAATGGCTGCACCTGTTGGTCATTTTTTTTTCCCAGGGAAAGGGTTGAAACATCTCAAACTGGTGTTATTAAACAATATCTGGTTTTTTTCCAATGGATTTACTTCTCTCAGGGTTCTGTTCCAATTCTTCAAATGCAAGTTGTGCATATAGCATGTTACTGTATGTGCAGGATGATCCAGAGAACTGTATGAGAACAAGACATTATTCTGGCATTCTCTAAAGACCACAGGTCCATGTTGAGAAGCAGCACTATAGTTAATGATTGTTAGTTTGGAAAACTTCCTCTTCTGGTTGCTGCAGAAACACTCCCATGGAAATTCCAAATTTATGTAGCTGAGGGTTACACCTTAAAGACAAATTCACTTCATTGCTCATTAAAAACAGCAATAAAGAAGTTAACAAACAAAAGTTTCCATGTTTGGAAGAAGAGAAACATCTGGACATAGTTTAATGCCCTTAAACGTTCTTTGAGAAGCTACAAAATCTTAAACACATGCATTTGCCTTCCAATTTGTATTTGGAGAACTGTAGGTTTAGTTTCTAGTCAAATGTTTAGCTTTACCACTGGGAGAAGTCACTGACTCCTGAAGTGGCTACTTGACAATCATTTGGAGCTTCACAGATGATATATTTTTTGGGTGCTAAACATTTCTTCAGTTTTTATAAATTACTTTTGTATGAGTTCAGCTTCATAGATAGGATAGTACATATTAGACTAGGAGCTGGAAATCAATATTTTAGTTTGGCTTTATACAGTTTTGCAAAGTGTGTGATTTTAATCATTTTATATTCAGATTCCACCTCAACATGATTCACAAGGTTAACTAAAAATTTCTCCCGACTAAATTATAGCACCTTCTGAATGGTAGAACTATCCTGTGCATTATAAAAGGTATCTTGTTAGATAGCAGCAGTAGTTAGCGAATAATTTGGTTCAATATGTTTGCAGAACCATGTATTTAATGAAGACTGTAGACACAAACTGAGCTTGACTTTTACACAACTATAAACACAAAACACCTTCTTAAAAACTGTTGTTGATTGCTATATAAGTCTATATATTTTATTTTATGTCAAGATTTTGAAGTACACAGAGTTGTTATGGTGCTATGTTAATCTAACAACGTAAAAAGATACTGTGCCTTTTTGATCATATCCTTTGGGTTTCAATACTTTCAGAGTATTCACCACTGTAATATTTAATTTTTTTTACCATAAATTTATGCTGACCAAAATACTTTTCTTCCTGTGCAGGAGAAAAAAATACAGCAAGTTTTTAAAATACTATTTGTTTGTTGGAATCTTTAAAACATGCTTATAATATCTTTTGATGAAATAAGATGAATTTAAATAACCCGTTTTTTTGGTAGATGGTTGAAAGTACATAACCTGACACACTGAATGTGCAGGCAACTTTGTCATTATTGCCATATTATTGCCAAAGCATAAAAATTTAAGACTTCTTCCATATCATAACCCTAACAATATTTCATTCATTGGAAGAGATCTCACTTTAAAGGAAACAATTTCTTTTAATGTCAACCTTTCCAGGGAACACTCAACTTTTCTTCCTTTATTATGTTTTAATTTTATTTTGTGTGATTGTGTGCAGAAAACTAATAATAATTTTTAAAGTTTAGAAATAAATCTCTAAGATTTTAGGGTTAATTATTTTTTATTGTTGTTAACTTCTCTATTAACACTTGTGGCTTTGCTGACAGTAATTTTAAATCACCTCAGTCCAGTATTTAATACTCTTGCTCTATGCAACAGATTTATATTATTCTTTAGTCAGGTCGGTAAGGTTTTTCTTAAGTGCCTTTTTTCATAGTTACTGTGACAAATAAGGTACCAAATCATTAATCTAATACAAGACAACCCAGGTCCATGGATTTTTTTTACAATTATTGTCTTTATTGATTTGGGTCCAAAAGTGATCAAGGTAAGGGGGCTTAGTAAATTTCTTGTTTTGTTGAGCCTTATTTAGGTGTGCTCCTCAGAAGAAGAAATAAAATCTATTTCTTTATCACTTTGGAAATTGGGAGCAAGGTAAAAATGAAAAGTGTTTGATGTCAGCTTCCAAATGGTCTTGTTATAATAATCATCTGTTGTAAATATGTCAGCCACAACCTGAGATTCTCACACCAGGTTGATAAAAACTCTTTATTTTCAGAGAAAAAATACTAGATGCTCAGTGTTTCATTTTGTGGTACCTAGAGATTAAAAAGGTGGGCCAGAGCAACATAAAAAATAATTTCAAACAAACAAACAAGCAAACCTGTGTCTCAGTGCCCATGCACAAACACATGCAAATATACAGGCTTGGAGAACAAAGTGGTGTTTTGATTGATTTTTGGTGTTGTCAGCACCTTCAGGCCAAGGAATGCAGGTGGAAGAAGACACAGACAAAATGTTTTCCATGTTGTCTCAGCATGCTAGGCAACATTTTGGTCTTCCACTTGGCCTGAGTGGAAGTCAAGGGGGTTATCTGCAATGTGAAAAGTTTAGTCTAAGTTTGTTTTAAATTAACAAAAGAAAAGCACAATATTATGTAGGGAAATGAGTTCTGTTATAGGAGGTATAGAGTACCCAATGCTTTAATAATTGCTTAAAGAAACTCCTTGACTCCTTAAGATTTACCATCTTAATTTTGCAGATTTATGTATCTATATGGAATATGAATCAGCACGAATATGGCTTAAATAAAAAAGTAACTCATCCACATGTGGAGGAGAGAAGCAGCTGGGGAGTTCTTTCTATTCTGCTGATAAGGGATGACCTGGCAACAAACAGCAAATAAAACAGAAAGAAAGAAGAGGTACATGGTATGGAAGACCAGGAAGATGGAGATGTTGTGCAAAGGATAAAGAAAATGTGTAAAGTAACAGATGAAATGGCTGCAAGGTAGCAGAGGCACCGACTGTGAGAAAGAATAGGCAGCTGGTAGACACTTAATAGTATGAATTGAGATGTGAAATTCACAAGTTTCATGAGCAATTTTTCACTGTTAAAGACAAGGCTTTTCTCCCAGCCAACAGCAACAAGGAAAGGGCTGTGAGAGGACTCAGGCTGTGGCAGGGACTGCTAGCAGGGGTTTTGACCCTGTTCTACAATCCATGCCTAAATTTGCAGGGATTATGCTTCTGTTCATTCAGGGTCCTTGGAAAGCAGCAGATCTGTGTTCTGAACAAAAAGCTTGGCAGTATGAACCTCCCAGTACACTGGATGACCAAGAGTGTAGTGAGTAAGAGGAGTTTGTCAAATCTGACCTTTTGTTGGGATTCCTGTAAAAACTGTTCTCCACTGGGAAAAAAAATTAAACAAAAAATATCAGACTTAAGGCATTTAAATATTGGCTCCATTTTTTGCATGTATCTAGAAATTCTAGGCAATAATTTTTTTTCAAATGTCTTCTGTTTCTGTTTGGCATCCGTCGAAATGTAATCAACTGGTTCTAATTTTAAAGCACAGATTATTGCAGATAGTTCCATCTAAAAATTCCTGGATTAATAAATGACTGAGGAAAAAAAAAGAATGTTATTAAATTGAAAGCTTAAAATTTCACTCTAATCTCAGAGGATTTGGAAGTGTATTTGGGTCCCCTTTGCACCAGCCTTTTGCTCCAAGTGTCAGAGCATTTAGGTTAAAAACCTCCAGAAGTAGCTTTGAGGATTCTTTCATGCTCTTGGCTTTTTAAAGACTGACAGAAAACTGTATAATATTTTTAACTGTACAAAATGACAAGCCATTTGAAAAAATAAATCCAAAGTTTTGCTCTGATATTATATGATGCACTTATTATGTCAATTAATATCTTCTGTTGTTTTTCTTTTCCTCTGTCATGATGCAGTTTGTTAGCTATGGTTGTGTTACACAAACTTCATTTGCTAAGTGCCTGTAATGATTTATCAGTGAATCATCTGGGATTTGGTCTTACAAGATATTAATGTCTCTTTAAACTTGTTCTGGGAAAAAAATCTCCCTGTCTTCAAGATAATTACTCCATGAGCAAATTTGATGAGTAAAAAATTTAGTTCAGCAAGGAAATGACTCATAGTCTATGCTGCAAGTTATTAATTCTAAAATAAGTAATTAGTTCTGTTTCTGCTCTTTGCTATAGTTACACTTTCTGCCTTGGAAAGCTGTTGAATCAGGCCAAATTAGAAGTATGAAAAATATTATAATCTTGGTTCTTAGAATTATCTTAACTCTGTGCCCTTGAAACTGGTGCTGATTTTATCTCTGCTGGTAAAAGGAGAGATTTTTGGCTGGGTCAAGAGCTGCTGGAAATATTTAATGGAAAGTGAAGAAATTATTACAGCTGTGATTAACAGTGTGTCTAATACAAGCAATATTTGCCAGGGGTCTGGCAAGGGCTTATCCACCAGCTCTTATATGGGTCCTCACATGGAGGAGGAGTAAATGCCACAGGGAAATAAATAGGATTGAAAGCTTTTTTGACCTGGAAAAATGTCCTTTTGGGGCTGGTGACAGGATCTAAATCTTTTTATCGTTGAAATCTACTTTTTGCCATGATCTGGGAGAATGCCTTGGTGCCTGAGAAATGTTTCTCAGCCTTTGTACAAGGAACACATACCGAGACCCAGGGGTGACAGCTGTGTCCTCTGCAGGCCATTCCCAAGCCACGGGCACGGATGTGGTTTCTTTGGTGGAAGATATATCCCAACACATGTTATGGATCACACACTCCCATGGGCCTTGGGGGGCTTGAACTGGAACCTTATCCAAATGTCAATTTAGCCCTAAAATGTTCCCATACAACCCAGATCCTTGTGCAGGTATTTTCCAGTCATGCTCCCATTTCCCACAGTGTTTAACAAATGTTCAAAAGGTCTTCCCCAAACAACAGACACGCAAATCCTCCAAAGAAGTGGCACCTTATGCTGTTTATTATGCAGGTATTTCTGATGAATCATTCATTCCTTCTGCTTCAAATATGTCTTTAGATCTTGATAATGGCTAACCCTTCAGTTGTTATTGCTAAGAAAAGAAATCAGATATACTGGAAAAGCCACACAAATATTTACTTGTGCTTCCTGGTAATTATGTACACACCATACTTTTTGCAGTTGCTATGGTGCCACTTTTCCATGTGAAAGAGCTTGAAAACTTTGGATGAAACCATACTGGGCTGGTTTTCAGACAAATTACTCAGCTGCCCTTTGGCTGCAGTTGCAGCATTCTCCCACCCCTCCCCTCTAGTTTAATTTCCAAATATATGGATAAAATGCTGTTTAAACTTTGCTTAATCAAGGATGAAAGCAGCCAGGAGACAGCACACAGCAATGGACCCTTTCGGGCTCTGTCTCTCTGTGGACATTTTGACACAGGGAGAAGAAGAGGACAAGAGAAGGCAAAGGTGAAGCCCATGAACAGCAGCAAAAAAGCTCAGTGCCTTACTGAGTGCAAGATGTGATTTCTACTTTTTCCTACAGTCAAAGGCAACACTCATTTTTGTATTTACAATTCCTTTGTGTTTTCTTGAATGATTCATCAGCTAATTTTTTTTGGCTCTGTACAGGAATGAGCCAACGGTAGTGGGGATACAACATGGCCTTGAACACCAGCAGGGGCTTCCCCCCTTCTAAACACACACACTAAAAGAGAATGCTAAGTTACCCCAAAGGGAATTATTAGTAATACAAAGATGGGGCAAAAGTCACCTCTAAGAAAAGCACCAATGGGATATTTGGGAAAAAAGGTCTGTGAATAAAGGCAAAGGAGACTTTACAGTTCCATGCGGCATGTGGGTTTTTCTGCCATGGTTGTCTGCTCAGGACATTGATGCATTCCAGAGCTGTGGTGAGTTGCATGGTGAAAGAAAATCCACTTGCTGGTTGTCTATCCCAGCTCCACCCCACAGCAACAGGGACCTACTGTGCTACCAAACTCTCGCTGCTTATTGTGGGTTTGCGCTCAGACCTGGCCTTCAAAAATGGTGGATGTGAGCAGGGGCTTCCAAGGATGTGGCCACTCACATTTTAGGTTTTATACTTTTTGCTCTACATCTACATGGGGGATGTATGAAGCCATTTTTAATAAAAGTAGTTGAAACAGTAAGCTCTTGTAAACAAATACTGCATCACATTCTCCTCTCATTTACAATGCTTAGTCTTGAAGGGAAGTTTGACCCACCACATATATATTTACTTCTTGTAGAACATTATACACTAGCCATTTGTGACCTGTAAAATTCTTTTTAAAAGAAATAAAAAGGAAGCCAGTACTCAAAAGGGAAAGTAGCTTTGTCAGTGTTCAACTTGCTGCTCAATTTACCTCCTTGCTTGCCAATTAACCTGGTACAACAATGATTTGTGATCCAATAATGCTGCTTATTCAATTGATGTGCTTGAGTCTGTCACTTCTTGAAACTGATTTTTCCTTACCAGTTCACAGTAGATAAAATCAGGCATCTGTGTGAAAACAGTGTTCACAAGCTTAAAACACCCACAAAAACAGCCACCACTAATTGTATTTCATTATTTTGTATCAGTTTCCAACTTCATTTCATTCTTTCCTGCCTATCTTTGATTCTTTATAAATGAGAGAGAACTCCACTTTTAAATTTTTTTAATTGTGCCCATTTGGGATTTACACCTCATTTTCTACTCTAACACCAAGCACCTAAAATTAAAATAAATGAAATAATGCCCAAGCATTGCTGTATAATGAGGAGCTTGGGTTACTGTTTAAGAGAAGCCACTTCAAGTTGCTATTAAGGAAACAGCTGCAAACAGAGAATGAAAGGCAAAATCACTGAAAGCAAACCACTGTTCATAGCTCTAAGACAACATATCAGATCTGGAGCTTGCCTTGGGAAATGCTTTTGTAAGCTTTGAGTCAATGTAAACACAGGCTGCCAGCTGAAGGAGCAATCTTGTGACATCCTTACAAAACAGCTCTGGGAAGCCCTGACAGCTCCTCCTGCCACAAATGCTGATGGAGGGAGAAGCCACTGGCTCTCGACCCCAGCAGCAAGTAGAGGGTTTAATCTCATAGGCACATCCTGCTCTCCAGAGAAAACTGATTTAATTTCACTGCTTTAAATGACTGCAAAAATAGCAATGATTTGATGCTATTAATAAAGTTATACTGACTGAACTGCAAATGGCTCCTATCACAAGATCCACTGTAATGACAGTTTAAAATAAAAAGTGAAGGATCCCTGACAGGGAGATCTGTCTGTGTGGGATCCACATCTGCTCAACACCTGCAGAAATTTGGCAGAAACTGTCAGTATCTGGCTGTAGTTGAGGTTTATTACACCAGTTATTTGAGCCTACTGCTAAGGTAATGTCTTGCTGCAGCAGCACAGCCTTCTAGGAAGGGCTAATCCAAGGACAAAGCCTGGAAAAGGGCAGTTAAAGATATTTCAGATCTGTCTTGCAGCATTTCTTTACATGCCATTTGTGAAAGAGAACAACACAACTCTACAGAAAGGGCAGAATCTTAATACTCTAGTATGTACAATACACCTGCCTTTCCCTCCCCTCCTCCCCAGTGCGATTAGGCAGCAGAAATTGAAAGCACTGTAAGTATTGGAAAGAAACTAGGAAATGCCCTGCTTCATTATACCCCTATTCCAGACCTTTCTTTAATACTCAAGGTGGAGCCTTGAGTAAGCACAGCCTGTTTGCCAAACCCATACTGGCTGGCCCTCATGTGCTCATCTCTTGCCACAGCTGTCAGAGCCCACACACAGAGCCAAAATTACACAGTTCTGGGACAGAGAGGTGCAGCCGCCACCTATTTTTCAAGGCCACAATGTAATTTTTTTAATTTGGTAAAGACTAGGCCTCCAAGTAAGTATTTTTAGACACATAAGAAGTCACCTTTTTAGATCCAGACACCAGCTCCCTCTTCCCAATTTGAAAGCAAAACTTTTATAAATTTTTAGGCTTGTCTGGCAACATCTCTGCAGAATCAGCTCCTGGTAGAAATACGATAGAGCTCAGAGATACAAGACGGGTGTGAAACAAAGTTACCTATGAAAGAGATAATTGCTAAACAAAATAAAATAACAGCCATTCTTTAAAAGATTTGACAGGGTTTTTTTCTACTACCTATTGACTATGTGCATGGAAAAAAAAATTTGTTTTTATTTTAGTGAGATTCCAATGTCGTCTTAGCAGAGAGCTTCTTAGGCAGCTCCACCAATTACAGTATTAGGATTCCAGCAGATAGTGTTACATGTCCTGGGGCAATTCAAAGGCAGTAGGGATGGTGATGATTATCAACCTACTGATGAGACTGGTTTTTGGAAAAACAAACAAACAAACAAACAAACAAACAAACAAACAAACAAACAAACAAACAAACAAACAAAACCCAATCCAGATATTATGGCCATTAATACCCACAAAACTTTCCATGAAAGCAGAGCAGTTCAGACCTGTGTCCTGCCTCTCATTATTGTCCCTTCCATGTTCACAGCTGTGGTGATTTGAAATAGCTTGGTTTTTGGTGAGGCTGGTTCTTTTCCTTGCACAGGTTTCTTTCCCTTGCTATCTGTGTCACGTACATGCCGTGAATGAGTGCAGCTAGCAAGGAAAAGAAACCTGTGCTCTCAGCCTGTTAATGCCACTGCCATCCTTATGTGAGAGGCACCTAAAACATGCTGTGTCTTGTCTCTTCCCTCACCTCTCCCATCATCCTCCAGAGACCTGCAGCTGTTTCTTGTTTCTGTCCCTCCTGCCAGGTGCAAGAGCAAGCCACATGGAGGAAAAACAGAGTTTGAGGCTCCTGCATTTGAGCGTGTGAGGAGAATGGATAGTCGCATCTCCTCCAGAGCCCTCTGCCCTGCCATCCTTGCAATGTGCTGAATTCTCCCAGGGTAGCTCCTGATGCACAAAGGAATACAACCACACAAAAAGCAGATGTGGAGAGACATTCAGCCCACAGCTTCCCTCTTCTTTCCCAAATTTCTTCTTATTTTATAAAGATTTAGCAGTGCACCGAGTCTTAATGTTACGAAGAGTCCAACAGTAATGCTATATACTGATGTTATTTAGACAATCAAATTTCTCCCTTTTAAAGCTTTTCAAAATTACTTCCTTTTAGAATTTTTATTTCTGTTCTTTTCTCCTTTTTTTTTTTTTTTCAAAATGCCTACAACGTACCAATATATCCTGAAGGGCAATTGCTTAAACTGCAGCTCTTCAGGAAGGTCTCTAAGAGCACAGAGGAGCATAGGCTGACCACAGCCCAACTGTACAATCCTGCTGGGGAAGGTACAGGTGCCACGGCTGATCAGAATGCAGAAAATATCAAGACTGAACTGATATCTAAAAAACTTGATGGGCAAGGAAAGTTCGAAGACAAAGGGCATAAGCCAAAAACATGACCATGATAACTGTCCAAACACCATCACTGCTACTGCAAAGATCAAAGAGGGTATCCCTGTGGACAGAAGAAAAAACAGTTCAATGTGCAGTAAGGAATGGTCAGGTGATACAGCAAAAAAAAACCCAGCAACTCTTTCAGGGTGAAGGTGATGATGTTCTCCAGTGGTGTTTGGAAAGGCTGTGGAATGATGGAGTTCTAGAAAAATCTGCTTTGTATTACCCAGTTTTGGTTTTAGAGCAGGGAACTAGAGTAGAGAGATGTGATTTCTATCTTACTACCTTGCCTAGCAGTCTAAAGTGGAAACTTCACATGCTCTGAATGCATTGCCTTTGCAGTGGAATGCAGAAAGCAGTGCTGGTCTTGTTTATCTGTAGCAGAAAGCCAAATTTTAAATGAAACAGTATGCATAGTTACACTGATCTTTTATATTGGCAATAAAATGCTTTGGCTAAGAGAAGAATATTGTATTTCACACCAGAGTCTGTCCCAGGAAAGCATAGATTGGATCAGCTTAGATCTTTAGTTTGGCTAGGGAAAAATTCTTTCATTTCAGTTGCATCTCTTCTCCATCTCTGACAGATCTATCAAAATACTGGATTTACCAGTTCAAGTTTCCAGCCACTGTAGGTTCAGTTTCAAATGGAAAAGTGTGGCTGGCATGCTGGACTCTGCTACTAGAAAAATAATATTCTCAAAGCCTGCCAGCTATTTTAAAGGTCATCAAATGACAGAATAACATCCATGACAAGTTCTTCATGCAAACGGTGCTGAACTGGCTTGTAATTCATACATGAGACCAGCTACTTCATTTTATGATTTCCAGAGCAACCACTTGCAATACTGCAGTGGTTACTAAAGTTAAATTGGTTAAAATCTAAGCTAGGACTATTCCTATGTTAGCCTCAAAGGGGTAAAGGTACAGCAAAGACAGCATTGCTGGTTTGAGATGGGGGATTTTCCTTGCTAGTGACAGAAGCAGTTCATGGGATACAGCCTGGCTTAGCTGTTACTGCTTCCAGGGCTTGCAAATCTTTTGCACTTCTATATTTCTCTAAAATATGCAGTTGAATGGAGTGTAGATGATTTGTCCATTTCTCAGTACACACTCCTCATCTAAAGAGAGATGGAGGTTGTTAGTGATATGTTTGCAAATTCTTGGAGGTATTTCTAAAAGCTGTTAAAAGCACAAATCACCTATATCCAGCCTTCAACATCTGTTGGGGGAAAAAAAAAAGAAGCTGTCTGAAAAATCCACAAGCCAGGCTAAATGACATAGTAGGATTAGAGTCAATCTTGATGATCAATCATGACGCCAAATGTCTAAAGAAAGAAAATATTTTAACAGATATATAAGCCACTTTATTCCAATAAATAATTTCCAGGATTCTAAAATCCCAGGGAAATCAATCCTAGATACAAAATACTCTATTTTGGGTGGACAGAACAGTGAAACACTTCTCTAAATTACATTTTTCTTCACTGAATGTATATATGCAAGATATACATATCAAGATCTAATATTACATCTTAGGAATCATCTAGAATGTAATCTGTCAAGCTATGCTTTAAAACCTCCAGAAAACAACTTTCCACTTAGGAACCACAAGGTGCACTTTTTTGAGATGACTGAAAATATTGGAGAAACCAGGTAGGCTCAAGTATACATGGACACAAGTATTACCTGTCCTCCAGCAACACTGTTAAAGAGCTGCTCATGAGAAATAGGTTTACTTGGTATCTCAGACTAAAGAGTGTGAGGAGCATTAGAGAATTTTACAAACACACGTTAGTTTTATAATTGCTACTTACAACCCTAAAAAATAGCTGAGCATTTAAACAGAAAAATCTGTTTACTGTCACTATGTAATCTTTTTATGTTATTTTGAAAAAAACCAGTATTTTTTGTATGGTCTCTGTTAATCAATGGGAATCAACTCTTGTCTGTACAAAGACTATGGTAACAAGGTGTTTTCATCTGCACATTTTGTATTTTAAAATATAAAGTTCAAAAGAGAAAAAAATATCCAAATAAGTAGCCTTATTTAATTTCACAAAAGTTTAAGAAGATGCTTAAAAACTGTCCATGCACGAACCCAGATGCACTGCTGGGTGATGTGTATAAACTGGAATTAATAGAACTTTTATGTCAATTCACAATTAAGTTCAGTGTGTTGAATGCTGCCTTGCCTCTCTGAGCCCTGTCTGGGCCTCGACCATGCCTTGCAGAGTAAAACATTTCAGCCATTCTACAGGAATCACAGGCAGCCAAATATTTTGAGAGAGAAGTACGTTTCCAGTATGATTTGCCTTGGAGCCAAAGACTCTTTAGGCAAATTCTACACATTCAAATCTTGAAGAAAACAAAAAGAGGCAAGCAGCTGGATTTCCATCAATACCATTTCTGAAATGAGAGTGACAGAAAGTCATTCAGGCATAACATTGCAAACTTTCACAGAGAACTTGGGACCCAGGCAGCAAGGAAAAATCACCAGCTACCTGCAGTCTTAAATGTATTTAATTATCTATATTTATTTGTATTTTAAAATATATATTCAAAATCAGGCCAGCTCATGTTCCACAAAACACAGAGCTGGGAAAGCTCAGTGTGTCTGCTCACCCCTGAGCAGCAGGGATGCTGGACAGGTGCTGGATAATGTCATGATGGAATGGAGGTGAGCTGGGAAGTGGGGATTTCAATACACTGCTGGAAACCTCTCTTTTCAAGCACAAAGGGTATGATGTGCTCTATCTCGCAAAGGCATGTCCACAAAAATAGATCCTAAACCAAAATCTCAAAGTGGCTGTGAACTTTTGTGCAAAGGCAGATTCAAAGATGCTCTAGTACCTAAGCCAGAATTTGTATAGTAAGACAATCTTACTGATGCAGTATGCTGGACTCAGTGTTAGTATTTTCCCCCCTTCTTTCTTCCTTTGTTAAATTTTTTCATATTTCAAAAGTGATTTATTTTCTGTCTTCATGTTTTTCAAAACCAATTCAATACTGCTCTTTCAGGTGGCTGGAGACAGTGTGGGATTATTACAGAAAGGAAGAATCACTAAAAACCATCTTGATTGATCAACCCAGACTGACAGGATGTAATTACAGACACACCGTAGACACATAAGGCATAATCTTAAAATTAACTTCAAAATTTAACTTGTCCTACTCTTGCATCTCAGTAGCATTTTAAAAAAATTGCTTTTATTTATATGCAGACACACTCAAGAGTATGAAAGGCTATTTCTTTTAAAGTTTGGTGTCTGCTCACAGCTGTAAATTGTTCTTGTACACAAAATCTTTTTTGCTGACATTTAATACCCACACTGCAGCCTGCAGCAGCTTACAAGGCTGAGGGCTGAAAGCTGCCCCCTCCCTGGGGTCACTCTGTGCCCACAATGTTTCTGTGCCCACCCCCTCCCTCAATTACAAACAGCCTGCAGCCCCAAGACCAAGAAAACACTATCAGTCCCCCACACCATTCCCTAGTGCATCCCTCTTCTCCTTCCCCTCCTTAATGCAATACTATCCCCTCTCCCACACAGTCAGCCTCTTTCCAGACTTGGACAGGCAAAAGTACAGACAAGGACTATGGAAAGGTGATGTTGTGCGGAGGGCAGGGGAGGATCCCTCCCACCCTGTGTCACCAGATCCCACCACTCCTTGCACTTTCCCGGAAAACAACTAATCTGTCTCCAACTACCAGGTTAAGTCTGAAAGATTGGCTCAGATTGTACAGGATTTGCCTTCGCTGATGCACTTAGTGGTATGAAAACTCTGCTTCCAACAGAGTGGGATAGTGCTTTGGCAGGACCTGCAGGACCTCTTGAAAAGATGGCTACTTTAGAATTTTAGGATACTGAGGTAAATGGAGAACTCTCTTCCATCATAATAAACTGTATTTTGAAAATATGGATCACTTAGCCATGTTCAACCATGAGCATTTTAACAAAGGTGCTTTACAGTGCTGTGCAGGGTGGACATTCACCAACACTTCCACAAGTTCTCCAACACCATCAGAGAACAGGTTTGCTCTCTTTAGTCCTCACAGTGGATGTCACACTGATACACACATTTCTTCACTTGTTTCAGTTTCTGTTTCTGGTTTTCTTCCAAAGGCTACTATTCTTACACCTCTAATCACATGCAGAGATGTCTTGGGCAACAAAACAAGCATTGGGCTTCTGCTGCCCGTATCACTTGCAGAGTTTAATTAAGAGAAGGGAAGAGGTGGTGAAGCTTTAAGAGCCAAGATCTGGGGCAGAAAAAATAGCAGTGCTTCCTGCTTTAAAATATGTGTAGCCTTTCTCCTTCTGTAGTTCCATCTCTGAAATTCTTATTTCAACCTCTCATTACCACCCAGTGTCTGCCACTTCCCACACTGCTCACAGCAACAGCAGTATATAAAACATGGAAAAAAGATTTTCTATTTTAATAAAATTTATGATATATTTCAGATCCTGGAAGATCTGAATCACTAACTCAATGTATTATTTTGTGTCACTGCCACTACTCCTACCACAGCAAGTTTCACTTGGCTTGTCTAGGCATTAAGAATTAAGTTATCTAAGCATGAAGCTCTTATTCTGGGATGAGAGATGAGGAAGGAGGGACAGGAGCAAATGTTCATGTCATAAAGACAAAACAATGTCAGTTGTAGCTACTGGACATTTCATGTACTGGATGCTGTCTGCCCCCAATAAGTAGTACCTCACACTATCAAAGCAAGTCGGAAGCAAATCTTCCTTTCTTTCCCTCTCTTCTCCCCCCACCCCAGAACAGCTTTTGCTCTTGACTTTCCTGCTTGTTTTTAGGGCAAGTTGCTAGCCTTTGAAGCTGCTGTACTAAATCTTAAGAATAGAAGTTCAGGTAGCAGCCTGATTGTGCAACCAGCCTGAAAGGCTAAGGTGGTCCCCAGGATCTTAGAAGAACAACTTAAGAGATTTAGTTCTCACCATACAAGCTTTCATCTGTGGAAACACCAGCATCAATCCAAAAGCCATCAACTCAAGCTACAATACATTAACAGCTAAAATTTTCAAATAAAGGCAATTAAAATTAGTGAACAAATGAACAAAGAGGAGGAGTAGAAAGCAATGCTAACTCCAAACATTCAAAAAATATGAGTCCGTTCTGCAAAATGAGTTGGATTTTTTTTCAAACTTCTACAGTAGGCTGAATTCAGGTTCTCCAGGTGTTTACCACTCCTTAAGGCACTCAGAGCTTAAGGGGGAGCTACAAAAGCCTCATGTGGCCAGAGGTGCCAGCTTTTAAAGAAGTCAGCACACCACAGGTCAGCAAGAACTTGGATAAGGGACATATCAGCTGTCTGAAATCTGTCCTCCGCTCATGAAAAATGCAGGGGAAGGAGACAGTTTCTTCTTTCCACAGATGGGAGCACTCCATTCCACCCACTCTTCCCTACAGCTTGTATTGAAAAGTGGTTAGTCATAGCAGGACACAGGCACGTTCGTGCCTGGATGATGAAACTCAGATGATAACATGTTCTTGTCTACAGGCCAGGAGACAACCACGTGGTTCCCTTGCAAGCCAGATTTTATAATTCCTTTGTGCCAGGGAGAGCAAGTCACTTTTGTTTAGCCTTAGTCAGCATTTGGGGAAATAAAATGGTTTTACTTCCCATAGTGAACAAACTTCTAGATGCTTTTCCCTCAGGTTTCCTTTTTGTCCAGGCATCTATTTGCTCACAGGATAACAAATCACAAACACACAGATTTGTTGGCCATGGTATCTACAGAAAACTAACCAAAATCAGGACCAAGGGCTGTGGACATGGATGATGCTAACGCAGAAAGTCAATGACTCCAGCAAAGGCATGTACCTGGCAAGGAGAAAACCCTCACCCTGAGGTCTGGCCCCTTAAAACACGTGACATTGTAAACATTCATTTGCAATTCAGTGAGTAGTATCTCACATCTCAGTTTGAATAAGATACTAACAAACTGGTCTAAATATATTTACGTGTTTGGTTACGATTCTCCTCTGAAAATGCTGTCCTCACTTTGAGAAGACATGCACTACACAGCGGTAAGAAGTTGAATGTTCCCTGCATTTGTCAAGACACAAATGCACACAGGCAGGGTAGGAAAAACCATGGTGAGCCTTTCTGGGGGTGCAGTTATTGATTTTGTTCAGGTCTTCACGCTCAAATAATGAGGAAGCGCAGAAATTTGCTGAGCCTTTGCCGTTTTTAATCCAAGCAAATTGGGATGCAACTGTCAGCTCATCATCGTAAGGCTGAGCTATAAAAACAATGTCCTCTTTATCCTGTCCTGGGGCATTGTGAATGCTGCAGTGCCAGGTGGTGGCTCTGTGACACAGGGGTTCTGGGGTCCCCCAAGTGCAGCCCTGCCCCTCACCCACCCTTCCAGCCAGCACTCTTCCAAGGAAGGCTTTTATGGTCCCAGGGCAGTCCCTGTGCCCAGGAGGCTCAGGGGGCTGCTCCTACCCTTTGTTGCCATATACCAGGCACAGCTGAAAACAGTAGTTTTGTAGGTAGTGAGATGAAATTACTGATGGGGTTATTCAGATACATAAAAGAAACTATAAAAAAACAATCCTCTAGCACACGCTTGGTAATTAAGTGGATGCAAAATTGGTGCAATGAGTGCAGAAAGCTGTAGATGTGGCACTTAGGGACATGGATGAGTGTGGAGGTGGCAGTGTTAGGTTAAGAGTTAGATTCTATGATCATAGATGTCTTTTCCAATCTACATGATTCTATGATTCTATAAAGGGCATTTCCATATGCAGCAGACTCATCAATCAGTGTCATGACCTAAACACATTTTTCCCCTCTCGAAGTATATTGTTGTGCTCACCATCTTAATGAGTATGAAACCGGCAACAAGATATTTACTTTGATCAAGGTGTTTATTGCATCTCAGAGGGCACACATGCACTGGGTTTTTTTGTTTTTTTGGGGTTTTTGTTTGGGATTTTTTTAAACTGAAATACAAAGAAAAGCCATTTTGAAATTAACTTTTTATAGAACTTTCCCATTACAGTGTATGTTATCCCCACAGCAAATTCAGATACAACCACTTTTAATGGTACCATACATTGATTAAATAGTTCATTTGAAAGACTTTAGGTGAGTATCTTTCCAACCCAATACGCTTTTACAGAGAACTGCCAAGCCACTTGTAACACTGATCAACAGTGACCTCATTGAAGAGTCAAGATCTTACACCAAGCCATCAGCAAAAACAGTATGAGAACAAATAAAAATTAAAGAAACACAGTATGTACAGTAAAGGGCATGGATCTCTGGATCAGAATTAAATCTAATCACCAATAGTACAAAAGCTACTCACAGCGCATTCGGGGCAATGAGAAAACACTATCCTAAGGCATACACAGGTAAGCACTAAATTAAGAGATGTACGGAAGAACTGAACAGAGATGAGGAACATCACTTGTAATGTTTTGACCACAGATATACCAAAAAGTGCTCTCATATTTGAAATCCCTTAATGCCAGCACAACTATGGTTGCTTTTCCCAACTACATGGAGAGAAACTGACCCTTTACTTATTTTCAGTGCATTTATAGCAAAAACGGATAAATACGCCAATTATAAATGCAAAAACTTAAATAATTAAAATAGGTTTAAAAATAAAACCAGCAATAAATATGGTATTCTCTCAGATATGATTTTTCATTCTTGGTAAATCATTGAAAAAGTATTTGTTATGGAAGTTTTCCTTTATATTACTTTAAATTATTTTAACATATACAGTGCCACAAAAATAAAACATTTTTTTTTCACAACAATTGAGATTCCTGTGACTGGAAAAAAAAAAGTATTCTGCACAATTTTGTAAGTATTTTCTTTACTATCTGGTATTATCACACTACGTTTTGTAACAGATAAAGGAGAAATTGAGTCCTAGGGAAACTTTGGGTGTCCTCAAAAAGTTATATACATTGAAACCTTCAAAAACCACAGACATTGCTCCAAATGGCTCACCAAACAACAGCTGCATAATCTGCCCCCGTGGGATAGGTTCAGAAAAGCACTAGAAGGCATCAGAAACATACATCCATTGTTTAAATTGTAAAACACAAATAACCCAAGTACACAAATTTCGAGAGAGTAGGGATAACAGCTAAGGTAGTACACATTCCTAATGTTCACTTTCACAGCTGTGCTACACGTTTCAGGAGGAAGAGAAAGTCTGAGTAAGCACTGGGTTTGGTACTGGTGGCTCACTGAGGAACTCTGAGCATCCATTTGTAGACTCCAAACTCACGTTTTTAGCATCCAGTCAGAAAAACCGCAGCTGTGAATATAGAAAAGTCTTAGATGAAAACTGATATAATGAGTTAGTAAAGCATGTTCAACAAAGAGCACTAAATCTGCTCATCTCTTCACACCTCAAAGGATTTTCTATCAGAGTCTAGTGAAGTAGCAGTCTTCCCAGAGCCAGTTATGAATCTCTCCATTATGAATTCTCCATTACAAGTTGAAAGCAGTGAGTCCCAGCAGTGAAGGTGTATCTCCATTCCTGGCTGTCTCTGCCAAGTGCCAGGTACACCTCCCTGGGGCTGGAATTTGGAGAAGGGTGAAGTGGGACTGGGAGATACCTGCTAAGAGCAGCCTGAATCACTGCTGCCAGCTCCACTGCAGAGTGGGCTCAGAACAAATTTTAGAATTGAGCTCTAGGAAGGAAGAAAAGTGACTCATGAAGAAGGCTTTGAAGTTATGTAATGATTGTCCTCTCCTTGCCTTATTCTAGACACATTATTCTAGTCTTAATTATAAAATGCTTTATAATTAAGCATAATTTATAAAGTACTTTATTTCTGCATTATTATTTTTTAAGTGGCTTAAGTGTTTAATTCAATTTTATACTCCTACTTGGCCCTTCAGAACTATCTGAATAATGTTTTGGCCTTTATTTCCTTCCATTATGCAGTACTGTTTTTTTGCTTCTCCCTTTCCCTTTGCATTTACTCCTCTTCTCTTCCCCATTGTTACTCTACACAGCACTGCTCAGGACTTCACAGCCTTAGCATTCAGAAAAGCAGTGCCTTGAAAAATTGTATGGCAGGGGAGAACATTAGCTGGCGGCAGTAAAGAAGAGCTGCAAACAACTTACCCTTGATGACAAGAATATGTAAGTTTTTCCCCTTTTGATATCTTTGCACTTATGATACCAAATCTGTTTCAACACCCACAAGACTTGAACAAGCCTCTTTGGCACCATTTCCCCCTGGTATTTATATGCTGTTATCATTCTATGTGTTTCAGTAATAATTTCAAGAAAAAAACTAAATATGAATGCTTGGACTGAATGGAAACAAGGTAAAAATGGAAGTTATACACTGATGACAGTTTTGGTTTTTTTTGCCAAAAACAACTGTCAGGAAAAGTCATCTCTGAGTCAAGCTTTCAGGCTAAAGCTAAGAGTGTGGACAGAGAATTTGGTTTTCATTACAGTGCATGTTTCTAGTTCTGCAGCTGCGATTTTATCTGTCACATTCAACCTAAACAACATCTGTGTGCCAGACATGTACCACAGGGTGACATGCTGGAGCAGGCAGCCACAGAATACCTTATCGTTTACAAGAAATCCTTGATGTTAAGATCCGCTAATGGGTCCTTTGTTGGAGGTTTCTTGGGGCTCTGAGTAGCAGGAGTTGGGCTTGGAGAAAGCTGACATATGCCAGCCAGGAAGGCAGGAAAAAAACAAAGCAGACAAGAATACATAAGCATTAGATAGACATAGGCAGTTCTCACACAAGCACATTGTAAGCATACAAAGTTCTCATTTGTCTGCAAAATTCAGTGTGGTGCCATTTTGCTCAAGCATTGTTTGGATTCCATCCTTACTACAGGGTTAACAATGTTCGGCAGGTTTAATGGATAGGGCTATAGGACTGCAGATCCTAATTAGCACAGCTTCAGATCATTCCCTCCCTGTAAGACAGAATGGTGTTAGGATCTTCAACCCAGACAGAAGACAGACAATTGTTAGATGTTAAAAACCAAGGTTCAGAGCAAGCAGAGTGCATTCTACAGGGTAGGACTGAAAGTCCCTGGGACTGACAGTTAAGTACAAATGATTTGCCATTGGTAATGTAAATAAGAGTCCAAAACAAACTGGAAACATGACTAGATCATTCTAGGATCCTCCTTTGATAGGTATAAAAATCATCAGTTATTCCATAGAAAACGTTGGTTTTCAAGTTCCATGCAACACTTCTAACTATGGTGGTCAAATGAATCTCCCATTCTGTCCTCACTTCTCCCCATTCCTACCTCAACTCAGGGCACAAGAGGTATTTTATGTAGCCCTGGCAACTAGATGACCACTCTTTAAGAAAAAAATTTCTGTGTCCCATCATAATATTCTTGGTAAGTGCAAAGATAATTTAAAGTGAGAAGAAAAGCAAGACTAAGTATGTTATTCATATTTAGAGCAGTTTCAAGTTCTTTCCATTTCTACACAGAAAACCTTGACAAGCTTCATTGGGAATGCAGTTTCCTACTTAAAAGTGTGGTTTGGTATATGTTGATTGCTTAGTATTTGCAAAACAAGGGAGGTAGCCTGGTTTCCAGGGTTACCAGTGAGATTTTATAGCTGCAGCATCAACTTCCATCTCCCTCCTTACTTGAAAGGCAGATGGACTTCTGACTCACAAAAAGCAAAATACTACAGCTAAATAATTTCCTGCCTCTCCTTTGGAAAGACCTTTTCTTTTCAGTGTTATTACAAACCAAACTCTATTTGAAATAATAGCCTGGGACAGGTGTTACAGCTTATGCTGCATCACCTGCTGAGTGCAGCTATAGTAAATTTTGGTAGGCTGTGAACAGAATAGCAATGCCTGAGAGTTCCACTTGGAGCTTTATTCAAATATCCTCCAAAACCAGATCTAGGATGTAGTTAGCTGTAGGAGACTTTTCAAACCTGTTCCATTGATCTCATACAAAGCAACTGAAAAAAAAATCAAGGTGGTTCATGTGATCTGCTGCAAGACAGGCAGCTGATCCTTTATGACATCTCATTTACAGACCCAGAGCTAGAGTTGAGCTGAGCTAATGCATACACACAAGCTACTTTCTAGAGACATGGAGAGCAATTAAACATTTGTGTAGCAGTAATTAATGCTCACCTGTACACCAGGGCCAGTGGCAGCTCCAAACGGGGGCCTCATCATGGGCTGCCCGTACATCACTGGCTGCTGGGGCATCATGGGCACCCCTGCACCTGCTGGGGGCTGCAAACCAGCAAAAAAAATGAGTCAGCAGCGGCTGGGTGAGGCAAGGAGGGAGGGGTAGCAAAAGAGACTCACCATCCCAAATGCTGCTCCTGGCTGTGGGACAGGTGGAGTACCTCCTGCAGCAGGAACAGCACTTGCTGGAGGCACAGCTCCCGCCTAAAAAATAAATTTTAAAAAAATGCAAAAAAAAAGAGAGCAAAAATCTTACAGCAACCATCTGGAAAGCACAGACAGTTTCCAGCATTCTCAAAGCTGTTCTGGAAAGTAGGACTGTTATGCAGCACATATGCAGCCTCAAAACCACAATGCTTCAAAGAATGAGAGAGCTGAATGGGGCCTTATGCTCAGCTTGTTTCTTCATAAGAAAGCAATGGTGACAGACTCCCTTCTCTTCATGAAGAGTCCATTTACTGACTGCAACTCAAAACAGGCCCGAGAAAGCACACAGTTTCCTTCTCCTTCTACATAGTGTAAGAAAGCATCCCAATTTTGTAACAGCTAACACACTATGGCACGTATTGTAGCACTGTATTTTAGTAAAAGCTTAAGCAGACTGTAAAGCTAAAGGAAAGAGCTGCTATAATTAGTTTACAGTGAAGAAAAAATAATTATGCACCAAGATTCATTGAAGTTAAAGGATAAGTTCACACACTTAAACCACAATCAGGACCATTACATACTTTACTAAGGACAGTTTAGTTTATCTTGCTATGATTTTCATTCACATGCTTGACTTGCTGTAATTTTCATTCAGATAATAAAAGATAAAAAAAAGGTTATCTTCCACTAGAATTCAGGAAGAGACAACCGTTAGTTTAGTAGTCTGACTGGATATATAGCACAAGAGCACCTTTAAAAAGGGCTCCCCACCTCCCTTAACTAGCACAGCCTATACATCATTCCTCTTGGCTTCCTTCTCAACTTCCCAAGCGGAGTCTCCTTATAGCGTTGAAGGCATCTAAACCTTTTCTTTTCACAGATATGTATATACAATCCAAATTACCAACAACTCTGAAGAGAGGCAGAAAGCATTCAAGAAAGGGATGTAAAAATGGCAGTAGGATTTCATTACTGCTCTTGTATGGCCTAAGCATACAGACACAATTTCGCAAGCTATTATAGGAGCTGTATGGTCGTGCCTGTGCCTCCACATCCTTACCACCCACCTTGAGTCAGTAACATCCCACAACACTTGGAGAGCAGCTGGTACACTTACAGTTCAAAGGAGAGTGTGTCTCTGGAGATAGACTGTAACTACTCACTGCACAGTCCACTTCCATGAATGTGGCATTTTAGTGCCCTTGGTTGATCCTTGCTTCCAGACTAAAATATGCCAGTTTCTTAAGAAGCTGGAGACAAGTCAAGATAACCTGTCCCAGTTTCATTAATCAAAACCACTACATTTTCTGGCTAAGAATTTATGAACTCTATTCCAGTCTCAAAGTTTTGTGGGGAGCATTTTAGTTAAAAACTGTACTGTGCTAACAGAGTCCCCAAACTAAAACCAAGACTTGGACAGTCAGGTATGTAAAGCAAGAAATTAAACCACACAGGTTAATGACAGCAGATGCAGTGATATGACTGTTTTTACAGGAATACATTGTAGCTCAACATCCAGCAGATGCCAAGAAAATGGCCATACGAACTGAACCTACTTTTGCCTTTAAGCAGTTCAAGGGAATGGGCTTTGATTTGATTCTGCTGATTTTAATCCTGGAATAGAAAGGTCACAAGAAAGGGAAGAAGTGACCAAAACTTAAGTGGTTCAACACTGACATGAGGAAAAGAAAATTTATTTTTGTCTTCATATTTATTTTGCCTGCAGACTTGTATTTGCAGACTTGGGTTTCTCTGGATTCAAAAAGTACCTAAATGCATGATTGTTAAGAAATACATACAACACATATGTTTCGTGAAGTGCTGTTGAAACTACCCAGCTTCTCAGAAAGACTAGTTACTTATCAGATGGTAAAACCACTACAAGATCAGGCTGATGCTGCAGAAGCTTGAAGTTTCAGGCAGTACAAGTCATGAGGTAGTTCACATCCAAGTAAAGCAGTAAAGAGATAATTTTCAAGCTTACAGCACAAAAATGGTTATCACTACTGCCATATTCAACCCATTGGCTGAGAACTGTCTGTTGGACAGACAGTCCAAGAGGAGCCATGTTAGAAGCTTCTAGTTTTAAGCCAGCAGTAGTAACTGTAGTGCAGGTGAGATGCTGTTAGTATCTTCATGTTTAGTAAGTGCAGTAAGAGATCAAAAAAAAAAATTCACTTACACTGTACAGTATTGCCCAGCCTTTCTATCAAGAAAAAAAGTTGATGTTACAACTAACACATTAAGTGAAGTACAGAGAATTCTTGTATCTTCCATAACGTTATAGAACATGCTCAGAGTCATGTTAACACCTGGCTGTGGCAGCAAGGAAGTGAACAGGTCATGGTCCCCCTTCAGAGTTCTTTCTTTCCTTTACCAATCCAACCTCATTCAAATGGAGGCTGTTTTAAGCCTTGTGAGACCTCTGATGAGATCAGGTATTACCCCTCTTCAAAACACTTTCGTAGCTCACTCAAGATCAAGTTAGTCTTGTGCCAAGTTTAGATTTTTAGCTCAGTTCAACCCTCTTCTCTCAAAATTAGTGCCTTCTGATACTTTTCACAGGGTAATCTTACCTTTCCCAACTGCTTTACCCTGCTAAATAAGCTACCCTCTCCTGATCTAACATCAGGTACCTGATCAGTAAGAATACTGTGTAGTCTTTTGATCTACTTCACTTAGTAACACTTGAGAAAAACCTATTTATTTTCTCTCCTTATAGTACATCACCTTTGGATCAATGGTGTTTTATTTTGGGCACTTGACCTGGGCCTGATCCTGGCGAGACCTACATGGCTTATCACACACTTGGTACTAAAAGTACAGGTAGAGAAAGATCTTGATACATACACTAGAGTGTATTTTTCATTAACTACTCAATGGTTTTATACTAGCTGTAAATCTGTTCTTAAAAAATGTGACTTGAAATACTCATATAATTTACACAGAAGCAAACTCTTTAGCCTCAGTAGAATGAAGCAGTCCCTACAGGTATGCTTGTACAGTCTCATCAAATATTGGAAATCCAATACCATTGTTATCTATGGATTAAGCACCTACCATTGGACCACCTGGGACACCACCAGTTGACCATGTTGCAGGTGCTACTTTTGGCTGCCAGTTCGCTCCTCCTGTTAACTTTTTCTCTCCAGCATTCCACTGAAGATCTCCCCTAACAGAGAGGGAGAGAGGCAGGCTATTATTTGTGTACTTCCACAGTGAAAATGAGAACCAGGTACAGCATACATTAGCATTAGACGTGCAGCTACATTAGCTTATGGTGTATGCAGTTATTAACAGAAAGATACACTTTTAGTGACACTCAGTTTCAAGGGTCGTTAGCAGTAGACACCAGAACACTCTAAGCTTAAGTCAGTTACATGGTTATGGCCTTTGTGGTGAGAGTTAAAGAGAAATTTTACTTAGTATTGACTGAAGGTAACATATCACATATACCCTTGCAAAGTAGGAAGAGGGACTGCTACTGCCTGTTCCTACTGGGGCCAGGCAGGAGACCTGCCTGCTAAATGTCTTTGAAAGGCCATTTCAGTGCTGGAAATCTTGCTCAGACAGCTGAAGAAGGAAAGCATTCAGTTCTGAAAAAAGTTGATAGATACAAGAGAAACAAATCATTCATGGAACAAAAGGGCTGTCTCAAAACCAGGCTTTGTTACAGGCTGCTCTACTCAGAATAAAATATACCATTTGAACAAAGTAAATATAAAGAAGCTACATTTTGGGGGTAAACCTCATGACATGTTTGTACATATCCCCCCTATCATCTCCACAGAGGCACAACACATTTTGAAGTCTTGCAGACAGAGGAAGACTCAGGGCACAAGCAAGCAGTTAGATTAGGATGATAAAAAAAATAAATGCAATATTTTAAGTATTTTTTTTTCCAAAAGAAGCTTATCACTGTATGGAATGAACCTCTTTTCTATTTTGGAAGTATTTCAATGCCTACACAATAAGTACATCCAGCATCTGTAAAAATATAACAAGACTATTACATATTAGCATAGATTACTGAGGGGTGCTATACAGTTTATTATCTGGACTATTTGTTCATTATAAGCTGTTTGGAAATCAGCTATCCAAAATGAAGACAGTAATTTTCAGGAAAAAATATTTCTAACACTCAGATTACAGACAGCAATTTTGTAAGATATATCAGGAACACTGATGCTTAATTATTCAGTGAACCTGTACAGAATAGAATACTTTCTTCAGAATTTTTCTGGATTGGGAGGTTGGGGCATATAACCAAATTGTTGTTTCTTAATAAACACTGAAATAGATGTAGCGCTATACAGCAGAGTAGAAAATTTCCTTTTATCTTTAAGCAAAGTTGAACTTACTTTTTAGAAGTAGTACCAGAAATTCCAAGATCTGAAAATTGTAAGAAAAAAAAGGAAATAAAAAAGAAATGACATGTTCAGTAAATCGAAGCATGCCAAAGCAACAGCTTACATTTCATTGCATCTGGGCTTATCAAGAGCAAAAACATTTTGGCTGTCTTCATTTAGACAGCATCAGAGGAGTGGCCACATCTACTTATCCTTCAGGACAAACATCTGAGAAACCTTGCAGATGTCTTGCACTTGGGAAAGTCATTTTTGCCTCAAATGCAAACCAAAGTAACTATATTTAGGCCTACAAAATGCTAAGTTATTTAAAAGCACCAAACTATTTGCCATGAATGACAACACTAATTTCTGTTCCTCATTACATGTATGGAAATAAAAAGCCATATTCTACATACACATAAATGTGGACATTGCCTGTAAGTTTTGCATTGTTTTATCTACTCTGTCATACATGGAAGCTCCAAATAGTTTCCTTAATTACCCTTTGGAAGAAGTCTGAAGTTAAATTTTAAAGAGTACGCTTCTCACAGGACCATTATAAGTCCTGTAAGTCATAAATTGCTGTTTGATTTTCTCCTCCCAACTTGGATATAGTAGATGACTTGCAGAAGACATTTCAAGTCTTGCTAACTTCTAAGCACAGTATTTTCCCTCACACCTAACAGCCATGTCTGCATTATAAGATCAGTTACATTTTTGCTGTGGTGTGTTTACATATACTAAGAGAGTATTACTTTTATACAACTTCAGCAGGATTACACCTTAGCCAAGGTGGGCTTCTGTTAAGTTTTTTTGAGGGGTTGCAGCTACTGATCTCCAATTACAAAGGCTCTAGTCCATTTCCTACTAAAGGAAAGAACATATTTCAGTTTAGCATTTCAAGAACCTGTTTGGTAAGTTCTCTGCCTGAGAGAAGGTCTGTTCTTGAGTGCATTCATCACCCCATTGCAACTCTTTCTCTCATTAAACATGAAGTCAGCTATTTGTGTCTACCAGTTTTGCTGCTTAAACTGTCATCAGACACTATGGACAATTTTCACTATTCCATCTATTACAGAGGGGCACACCCATTAAGAGTCTGATGTGCCCCTCTGTAATGGATGCCATTATTTGACTCAGATCCTGGGCTCCAAGGACAAACCCAGACTAAGTGAATCAGCTATTGGAACCAAGCCTTATTCCTGCTGACAGCTTCCCCAGTTTCCCCAGCAGAACTGGAGGATACTGAAGCAAGCAAAAATAGACAGGTATTTGGCTCCATGGAAAAGCAACATGCATGTGACAGCACTTAAACCCAAAACTTGCCACTTACTGCCTACTAAGTTTGCAAGAGACGAATCAAGATCACTTCCAAGGCCTTTGCTTGCTGCTGCAGCAGGGACTGGTGCTGTGGCTGTAGGTGCTACAGGTTGACCAGAAGGAACCATAGTTGGCATAAGAAGATCACCTAAGCCATCAAACACTGGAAGTGAAAGGGAGTGAGTTAGAACAGCAGCTGTGACCAAAAATGCACTTCCTGCTACTCTGCTGTTGCTCAACAAATACAGCACAGACAACCACATCACAAGTCTTACCCAAACACCGTTTGACATTGAAAGTAATGCCGACAAGGGCATGCATGTCATTTTACTAGACACTGAATGTACAATAATCCTCTATACAGCTATACCAATGAAAACTAATATGAGAAGACATGCCTACAAGGGATTTAATTGGAGCATTGAATCTACATAGATACAGCACCACTTCCACATGACACTATTTTTCTTACAACCATCCTTACAGAGATGTCAGATACACACACATTTGTCAGGAGATATTCATTTAAAGGTTTTTAAAATGAACATCTTGCTGCAAACACCAGTTAGAATTACTGTGGCAAAGGCAGTCTTATACCTTGACATCTCACAGCAACAGGATTAGCAGTCTCAAGATGTTACTATTCACTTGCAAGCAGCAGCGAATTGGGAAAACCTACTAACATCTTATGAGATCAGAAGGAACCAGATCCATCCACACAGACAGTGCTATTCTCCTTAGTCCACTCATCTAACTCAAAAGTTCTTTTTTTTAGATCCCTTTAAGTCAAACTGCTTGGTACATCTCATGCCTGAGTTCTATCTTCTGATCTGTATTTGAGGTACATGCTAATGTTAAGTCAACAGGGAGGGGTAGCATGTGCACTGGCAAGCAACCAAATAACCAAGCAGCAGTACTATTTCCATCTTTTTTTCTTGTACGGTTGTAGAACTCACCAATTTTAAGTTTGTAGCAAGGACCCAGCATGAAAAATATAGAATGGAAGAGATGCAAACAAAACGATAGCAGTGATAAAAGTTTAAGCTTATAGTCAGGCAAAGAATCCTAAGCCAGTTTCTGTTGTGTGTACCCTCAGGTGCCATGCAGGCTCCAGAGCACCATCAGCAGCAGTGGCAAGATGACTTGCCTGTATACTTGATTTATAGAGTAGTCTTCCTTGTGTAATTCCTAATTCATGCTGTCAAGCACATGCAGGGATGATATATATGCTAGTTTGTTTTTTACTGACATGGTAGAATAAAAAATGGGTACAGAGAGCTCTTAGGCACACACCAGCATTATCACCACCCTGAGGTTCTTCCAGTAAGAAAGAAAAAGGAGGTCACTGATATTGCTTGTACTCAGAGCCTAAATATGGTGTCATTAATTCATCTACCACACAAAACACATTAGAAAATTCACAGGAAGAAATCCTGTGGCTCACCTGATGCATCAAATGAACTGCCAGTTGTTGGAGCTGTTGTCCCAAAAGCTGCATCAAAGTTAGGCTGTAGTAATCCAGTTTGAGCTGGAGTGACTGGGGATGGTGATGGAGAGGGAGCAATAAAGGAACCTCCAAAGCCTTAAAAAAAACCACATAAGAGGTGAGGAAATTAGAGCCAGCCTTGTTAGACTGCGTTTACCAAAACCTCAGTCTATAGAGGGTGGAATGATAAAGACAATTCTTACTAGACTATTTTAAAATAAAGAACACTTCAGCAGCTTATGTGAGCCTCCATATGTTTATTAGGCTTACTTCAGTATAATGGTACCAAGAAGCCCTCATAACCCAAATCCTAGCCCACAGCAAGTCTCATGCTCACAGTTGCTAACCCTGAATATAGAAAAACACCCTATGATCAGAGGCCTGCCACGGTCTGTTTTTGACATGAGTTTGTTATGGAATAATGTAGGTTGGAAGGGATCTCTGGAGGTCAGCCAGCCAAATACCCTGTTTAAAGTCAGTTGAATCAAATCAAGTTTCCCAGACATTTGCCTTGGCATCTCCAAGAGGAGATTTTATTGGCTCTCTGAGTGGCCTGTTGTCATATCAGACCATTACTGTATTTAATGAGCTTCCCACACACATTGCCTTTTTTTACTATCTTTGTGCACCCCCAAGAAGAACCTGGCTAGTCTCCTCTGCATACTCCCATGAGTTTAGACATCTACAAGGACTCCCTTTGGCCTTCTCAAGGTTGAATGACCCCAGTTCAGCCTCTCTGCATATGTTATATGCACAAGTCACTATCTCTGTGGTTCTCCACTGAACTCACTCTGGTATGCCTTGATCCACATCACGAGATTCTCTAATACATTCCAGACAACCCATGCCCAGCTGCATTCCCTATCTCCCTTCCAGCACATACTATGGTGGTTCCAGTTGCCCTAGTGCCAAAGCTTGCAATAATGATGCTTTCTCCAGCTGCCTAAAAAAAGCCCTCCTCCACTCGCCTCTTCTTGAGGAGCTGGTCTGCAGCAGACACCTGCTAAAACTGGCACTAGATCATCACCTGCCCAAGGCAAAGCTCCATGCAATCAACTACCTGCACGAAAGTACTCATCTCCACAGAATCACACCAGAAGTAGGTTGATCAGATCCTGGGAAGACAAAGGCAGTTCACTGCAGCAATTCCTAAAGCACAGGAGCCATCTAAAGAGCCTGTCTTTACACTTCCTGAGTGAGAACAAGGAGCCTGGCAGAAGAGTGTGATCCAATAACCACTAATAAGATTCTGTTTAGAAAGTTCTGTAACCTTTTGCAAAGCCCCATAAAGCGTCTGTTTTTCCAGTTACAGAAGAGAGGACTCCCCAGCTTCTGGTGAAAATTTGTATGATGACTGATCTTAATTCCATAGCTTGTAGCCTTGCATAATTTAAGAGGAATACCAGGCACAGAAGCCATAAAAATTCTTTTACAAACCAAGTTCCTAGTTGTCTAGAGATTGCACAAGACCCTAAGAAAGTCTGCAGAAACAACAGCTACTATTAGATGTGTTGTCTGGACACCCTCAACTGCTTGATTTTGAGGTTGCTTTTACACAGACAAGTAAGATTTCATATAAGAACACATTATTAGAGTACATACTGGGACACACATGCACACAGTTTAATTGGATAGAAAGATCTAGAAGGGAAAACGGCTAGACAGTTGTATTTATCAGCATAGTTCTAGTTTTGTCTGCTGAAAGGCTTGGAGTAGGAAAAACATTTCTTCCAAATTTCCTAAGCAAGCCAAGAGCAGGAATTCATTTGACAGCAGAACACTTAAGACAATTATGAATAGTAAGTATACTCATAACATTATGCATATAAACACTTAGTACAACCAAACACTCATAAACCATGAAGGACAAGCCTTCAGCCACCATATGAACTCCAGACACTCTTAAATTTAAAACTGGATTACACTGCAGGCTATACATCTGCCATTATCTAGAGTGAACAAATGCTTAGCAATATGCTGCAATGTTTATAGACTCTGTCTGCCAAAAAAAAAAATCAAATCTACTTAGAGCCCTTTGGAATGTACATTCAAAGCATAAATAAGTAAATTTTAAAATTTCATCTATTCACCCCAACTGCTTCAGGTTTGCTTGAGTATTAAGACTTAGGACACCCCTTTTATAATTTAGGTTTTGATTTAATGCAACTCATCACATTCAGAGAGCACATTGCTGAAGTTTTAAGCCGTCTGGAGCACAATTCCTACTTGCATTTAAGCTTAGTTATGGATAACAACATAAAATATTTTATATTGTAATGTTTGCATAAGCAGAATTCGCTTGTGTCCAACAACCTTGTTGCACTGTCTCCTGATAACACACGTGACTGCAAAAGACTGTCATGTTCCAGAATCTGTTAGTTAAAACCTGATCTGCGGCCTTACATAAGCCACATATAAACTAATACAAAGACCTACAATAGCAATATGAAAAAAGGCAGTCTTCTACCTTAAAATCTGAAGCAGTCTGTCCTAAAGCTTCAGCATGCATTTACACATTATGTCCTAATTTAAGAATCTGGCCTGCTGACTGAGAATGGATGTATATCTTGTTATTATCTAGACTATTTCTTCCTTCCTGTGGCACTAGACAATGTCCACACTCCAAGCAGGTACTGTAGAGATTACTACCCACCAACTGTACAAACTGTGCTGGTTTTGGCTGGGGTAGCACCAACTTAAACCATGACACAAATTCCGCTTTCAGAAACATGAGCGAATTTAAGACAACTCTTCTACAAACCAGAAGTGCATGTGTTGGGATTTTGCTCTCTACAAACTTCAAACTGGGATGGGTGCGAGTCACAGCTGTTTAGCACAATTACTTTAGCCACTACAATACATGGTACAGCATGAATTTTGGAGAATAGTACACACAGAATTCAGCTAAAGCTGCTTATCCATACTGTGCAGACTAAAATAATACAGTTATCCAACATTTGATATAGGGTGTGACAGTGATGCCACATTCAGCACAAGCAGAGACCTCACCTTACCCAGTATAAGGAGAGGGTCTCTATCACTTCCCTGCCCTTGTGCTCAGAAAAGCATGCTTCCATCATCCCGCCCTCCTTGCCTAAATGCAAGACTGCTACTAAGTCAGTCATTCAAGCTAACATTTAAGTGTTCAACCTGCCTCAATTAAAGCGACCAAACTGAATGAACTCGAAGTTTAATTAGCAGTAAGGAACAAGAAGCATAGCCTGAAATATTTCTAACTTTAGTACTGCTACACACAGCCAAAAACTTTATGCAGACACTCATACTCATTGAAGAGTACAGAAAAATGAAGTTGTGTGGCAGGTAGGAAAGCAAAGAACATGGAAAGAAGACAATCTAGGAAGTTAGCTTGTACTTCAGTATACTGCCTCCATTATAAGTCACTCTAGTTTTAATTAAAACATCTAAAGTACTAAGAAATCTTCTGAATAAGTATTTTATTTCACTATCTACACCCAAGGAACATAAAAGATTTCAAACACCATTTCTTAGTATTGCTCTAAAGTAACAAGTTTTTAGAAGATCTTTATTACCAGCAAGTAGGTCTGCAGAAGCTGAGGAACTAGAAGCAGCCTGGGTTGTGGGCTGGGGTTCAGAAGCACTACTTCCAAAAGCATCTAAAGGGAATTCCGGAAAGCATCAAGAAAAAGTGAGGAGTTAAATATTAAATAGATCAATTCATCATTTATCATAAACAAAAGATGACAAAATAACCATTTCATACATCAGAAGAAGAAAATTAAACTGCCTGGCCATCCTTATTGCAGAGCAGTATCATGGATGCAAAGTTCAGGTGGAAAAAAGGATGTACAACAAACCACTACTTGAAAAAATCTCTTTTACTTGGGCCTCTTCTCAGATACAAACCACCACTTTCAAGACAACAGGGTTTTGGAGATTAATGCATTAGCTGAAATTCTGGAGTAATTCCAGCCAGAAGCCAGTGGCTCACATGAAATCTTTTTAGAGGAATATCTCACTAATGTCCAAAATTTGCTGCTTCTAAGCATCATTTCTGTTCTTCAATATGCTTAGAGTTGGTTGTGCCCATCCTAATTTCCACCTTGTCAAATCCTGTGATTCAGATATACCCAGTTTGAGACAAGTCACCCTCGAAAGTTCAGCTGCTTTGAGAAACGGAACGGAGAGAAAACAGCATGACCATGGAGATTAACACAGAAGAAAAAGGACAGAGCAGAACTTCACTGGACATCTGAGGAAGAGCCACACATGCACTGGCTGGGGACAGAATGGCAAGTGTCATGACAACAGAAAGACCACACCGACAGCTTATTTGCAGTTCATTATGGTGCAATTTTAAGAACCAGACATGCCAGACTCAGCCCTAAGGCCACACAGAAAAGTTGTGAGAAGGGGAAACCCGCGGCTTTAGCAAAGCGCAAAGGTAATTGAAATGAAGTGATTCAACTCTGAAGTGGTGAGGAAACAAAAATACCCACCACCAAATAGGTCAATCACACCTGAAGAATCCACCTTTGCTGGAGAGGCAGTGGGTAGAGGAGAGGGGGCTGCAAATGCATCCACTGCAGTAGGATAGGATAAATAATATTTAGTATCAGCAAGGCAACAATGATAGCTAAATATTTTAAAGCCACATGGGCTCCAACAGTTAGAACTACAGGTTTGGTAAATTCGGGTAATAGTCTCCAGAACTGCAAACAGAAAGTGTTACATTTCTCACACAGCAACTGAAAACCACAGTACTTTAAAGAAAACACTGCTTATTAAGCATTTTCTTATGCTTAGAGGAGGATTTCCTCTCTCAACGACCACATTACTTACTTCCTGAACTTCAGTGTCAGCCACTTCATGATTTGCATCTTCAGCAAGTGCACATCTTGTGACCAAAGCAGCAAATCCAAAACTTAATATTTCTTGTTATTTCAGTTTAAAGATGTAAATTAATAGTAAGATGATTTATTTTTTTTTACTTTTGGAAAAAAATCCAAACCCAGGAAGTCTGTGGAATGGCCTGTGAAAACAAGCACTCACCAGATAAAAGATCACCAGTGAGAGAACTCTCAGGCACAGGAGAAGCCGCAGGTTGTGGAGATGAAAATGTATCTTCCAGAAATGAAAGAAAAAATGAGAAGTAAGTATCACCAAAATCAGTTTACACTATTGCACAGCCTCAAAGCAGCAGAGTATTGGAAGAATTCTCTCTTTACCTGTACCAAAGAGATCTATGCTAGGAGTAGCATCTGGTTTAGGTGCTGCAGGTGCATCAGGAGCAGACTCAAACAAATCTAAGGCCAAGAACACAACACATCTTTAACTCATTTTTGAAAGGCAGGACTGAAAACAGAAGTTTATAATTTTGCACATCATATTTGAAATTAATAGGCTCTCTGGTTTGAAAGCCTAGCACACAACACGCATGCAACAATGAATTGTTCATTTGGTACTCCTGACAAGATCAATCCACCAGAATCAAAGAGTTAAAAACAAAATTACCACCAAATATATCTAGAGCAGGAGGAGCGGAGGTGGTGGCGGTAGCAGAAGTGGTGGCAGTAGTGGTGGTAGTGGCAGTAGCTGTAGTAGCAGTAGCAGCAGCAGCAACAGCAGCAGCTGGAGAAGGAGTTGTTGCAGGAACTGGAGTGGCTGCACTAGTTGTAGGGGTAACTACAGGAACAGCAGTCTCTGTTGGCTTCATAGCAAAGAGGTCCAGCTCAGGAGCAGCCTCTGCACTACCTTCGGATGGGGCAAAGGGGTCTTGTAAAAAGGAGAGGGGAAATATATGTGTATGTATACTTAGGATCACTGAGGGAGGAAGTCAAGAACAAAGCAACTATAGGCAATGCACATACTGCAAATACACACACATACATGGAGGAGGTTGCTCTAACATCTAGCTTACTTATCCAGACATGTTACTTAAGTTTTTCTAAAATAAAGGCTGTCTGAAAGGCAGAGCAGTCTACATACTAGAGGGGAGACCTTTCAAAGGCTCTTTGACAAGGCCAAAAACCCAAATGTGACAAAGGACTATCCAGGCTACTGCTTACAACTCAGCACTGACAGAACTGTTCATTAGCACTGCCAAATAAACACAAAGTCACTGGGACTCAGAAACAGGCAGTTTTGTTAAGCATGCTCTTCAGTTTAAGGTTTGTTTTTACCAATTGCAAACACGATGAAATTTTCAGAAAAACACACTGCCATGTAGTTTAAACAAACAAACAAAAAAACCCCCAGCAAAACAAGAGACTATCTAATGACATAAAACCCACCATTTCCTGAACATGCATCAAGAGCTGCTGCTACAGGGGTTGGGGTAGCTGGTGCTGCTGCCCCTTCAGCTGTTGCAGGGGCTTCCCCAGGAGAAGCTGCAAAGGCATCTTGGGTGCAGTTTAAGAACAGAAATTAAAAAAAAAAAAACAGAATAAAGAGAAGAAAAATATAGTAAAATAACCAAGTTAAATTGCATAGGTAGATCCCCTTATACAACATGAATGTAATTACTACAACAGCAAGACAACTCATGCAGTGCAAAACGCTTTGTCTCTCCCCCAACCCCACATAAGCAGGTTCTAGACAGGGTTTGCAGATGGAGCGTCTTGGGTTGCCCACAATAAGCACAGTGAGTGTAAAAGAAGGCATTATTCTCATTGTATAAGGGTTCAGAGCAGCATGCTCACGTACTACCAAAATTAACTAATTAATGAAATTAACTCAAGAGCAGATATTAACAACTTGCATGCTCAAAGCCTTTATTAGACGTGATTAATCTGCAACTGTGACTTTACTTGCATAGTGCTTTGCACTCTTATGAGTAACAATTCAATTACTCTGGTAGATATCTCCATCTACCATTTCTAGTCTTTGAGCCAAGTCAGTCATGCAACATCTGAAAAACTGAACTTACTTGTTTCTTAACAGTATTCCAACTGGATCTTTCTGAAGCCATAACCTGATGCATAGGTTATATTTACTCAGCTTGCTTCAAACAGATCAAGACTGTTCATCTTAACCAACGGTTGGCGAGCCATAACCTGTCTGTCCTTTTAGGATCACTTCTAGGCCAACCAGCCAAGTTAGGGAAAGCAACTAGTTTGTGGTTTTGGAATGACTTGCTCATGAGGATTTTTGGAAGTTTTTTTTGTTTGCCACTTGCTCCTTGATTGTTTTTTACTTTTTGCTTGCCAATTCCTAAGTGGCATGCTTAAATTTCAAGCTATGAACAGCATTATTTCTAGGATTAAACCAGCATTTGCGCTCTTAATTCTATGAAGTAGTCCTAATGGACAGTGCCATTTGGACTATCGTCATAGGGAAGCATTTTCTTCACAAAAAAATACTGCACAATAAAGACTAAATACTTCAAGATGCTTGTAAAGGACATTTTTCTACTGCTACAGAAATTAGCAAGTTAAAAAAAAATCTGTTGGGGAATACTGCAATTGCATTGTCAAATTAGCAGAGGAAAAAGCTTAACATGCTTTAACTTGAATGCCAATTTTAAAATTAAAACAACCATTTTAAAAACAAATTCGTGCCAGGTAATCTAAAAAGCTCAAAAGAACATGCATCAAAACTTCAACAGAAGAGAAGAAAGCCCACTAGTCTTCTACAATAGAATTAAAATGAGTTAGTAGCAAAAAAGGCCTGCTAATAAGCCATTTCAAATATAATTCTATTTTTCAAGTAACAGGGTTGTTCAACAACAAAACTGGATGGCAGTTGTCCAAGTAAAAACATCAGAATGAGTCAAACATTCCAGTGCTGTATTGTGTACCAGACACTGGCATGCACCATGTGGAAGGAATTCAGCACAGAACTGAACTGAAGAGTTCTGCATCATCCTGCTTGAGAAGGTGTTTTGTGTATCATCATGTATGTTCAGTTTTGCACTACAGGGCCAGCTTTCAGATGAAGGGGCATCCTGGGCTCTTTCAAAAAAACATATTTGTGTCCACACAAGCTTGTAGCCCAACAGCACAGACAGACATTGGTCAACACTACTTATAATTATTTCCCAGAATGAAAGGACAGACTCCAGATTAGATTTAAGGCAGAAATTCAGAATGTATAGAGCTAGTCACTAGTCCTATGCTGGGACCACTTCAGCCTCAGAGTGACACCTATTCCTGTCCAGATGTAGGCTATTGAAGTTCCACATGTAACAGTCACAGATATTCAGGTGGGCACAAGTTCCTTCCAGCCCACAGACGCAAGGAAACAGTTTGGCACCAGCTTTATTTTTTACTGACACTTCTAAGTAGGGTTCTTGCTAAGCACTGTAATTTTTTTTAGCATCAGACTTAGCTTAAATGGCAGATGGGATAAACACCTAAGTTCATACTGGAATCTAAATGAAAAATGCCACAGTAAGAATTCCTAATATTAGTTACTCTGACTAGTTCAAGAAACCTATACAAACATAGAAACAAACCAACTGAACAGGTGACCCTACAACTCACAGCTTAAACCAAGAGTTTGCCATTGGATTTTTCTTAAGTTAGTGCTTATTAAGTTCTTTTCAAAAGGCTCTGCTGCTCCTGCACAACTGCCCTCTGCTAAAATCTAGTGTAACATGCAAAAGTGGATACAATTAAATCTTCATATTTTATTATTTATAAAAAGGACAGTTTATTTTCTTTTTTGTTTCTCCATATTGGTGTAGTAATGCTACATTTGCACATTCAGCAGTGTAAGATATTTTCTCCCTTTAAAGCAGTTACTGTATTCTTCATATTTTTGCATCTCTTGTTTAAAAAGTGAATTTAGCTTTTGACTTCTAGAATCAAGAAACATATGGTCCTCACTTGATTTTCTTGACATCCTGAAAACTTAGAGATGTTGCTGAAACCTTTGCAAGTTCACACTGCACGGAACATCTATCAGGAGTGACAGGTATGTATTATGTACTGCATTACACTTGAATTCCTAAATATAGTTCTTACTGAAATAATGTGCAAACAAGGGGTTTTCAAAGTTGTTAAACACTGAAGAAATGCCTCAATGCATCTTGTCTGCGGCAAAATAAGTGTTCCTGCAGAGTGATCTCTTTAGTCTCATAAATTTGGGCTTTAGTTGATGCCATGGCATCAATACATGACAAATTTACTCACACAGATGATACAACTGACTTATAATCATTAATGTATTATGAAACATGTGAAACAATCCCATGGAAGTCACAAGTAGAGGAAAGATCACAGAACTGAAGCATACACAAGAAACTGTTTCCAGAGTTTTTTCCCTCTTCAGTCACCCTTCATTACTTTTTGACATAGAAAACCTGACCTGAGTTATAAAGAAACAATATCACTATGCTCAGAGCTAGGAAATATTATTATTTATGCAAAGTGCTGTTGTTTGTTTGATATTTATTAACTAAGTGCTAGTTTGCTATACCAGCATAAGAGACATTCATTAGCCCTTAACTGCCAGAAGTCTTCATCACTCTGCCTGTATTTTCTTTACAGGAAGACCACAGTTCTGCCCACTTACAATTCAAGTCATCTTAATGCCTAATAACTGATATTTGCAGTGTCTGCCATGACTTGTTACAGAGTAATCCCACAACAAAATGTAACTCAAGAGGGCATTACACATGTCCAAAAACACTGTGCCCAAATTCTACTACTGAGGGGCATATCAAGGTATTTTGCCTTTCTTCTACCTTTGCATTTCTCTTTCACAGGAATGATTCCAGCTGCACTTTGAAAACAGCCTCCTCTTGTTTGTCTTTGAAACACAATTAGGAGTTCCCCAAGTTGGCACAGGTAACTGAAAGCTTACCTATTAATCAGATGGAGCTCTTTAAAAAAGCTATGGTGGATCAATCCTGCATTTCTCATCTGCTTTCCAATACCATACTAGCAATGAACACATAATGCAGAGCTTATCTCTCAAAGACAAAGCCCAGTCCTAGGCAGCATGCAGACTCCTATCAGCTGAATTATCAGCAATACAGTGCAGTCAACAGCTATTCCAAAACCACCTCTACTGCTTCCTTCAGCTTGGTCTTTTCCTCTACCTTTTCCCTGCAGCTTTCAGCTTCTTTCCCTACAGACACTCTGTGAAGACTCTTTACATTCTTTTTCCTGAGATCACTACTGTTGAACCTTCTACTGTACACAAGAAATCATGTGAAGCAACAAAGCACTGGCAAGCTGCAAGAAGTTAAGGTGACCTTGAACACTGTATCTCTAGCAGACCTCAAAGGTGAAATACCTACTTAATAGGATTAAGGGTAAGCATGTCTAGCATCACAAAAACTAGAGCATAGCAGTGTCTGCCCAAAAATGACCTCTTGCACTGAACACTGCCTTAAGGTAACAAGGAATGCTAGTATATGATGCTAGAATATACTTACAGAACAGCCTTCAGGAAAAAAAAACCACAAAGAAACAAAAAACCTCAAACCAAGAGCAGAGAGATGGAAGTTCAATATAGACCCATGGATCTTAAAATGGTCTGTCCACTGGGTGTCTTGAAGGCACTGCAAAAGTATCTTTGCTGCTGAGCATGTTTAAGAGATTTTTCTTACTGAGAACTGGAGGTTTTCTGCTAGAATAAATAATAAAACCTTGCTTTGTTCTGAAATGTTCCAGGAAAAAAAAAATCAATATGCATCTAATGTATAATCCACTGGAGATTTATCACATTTGAGTGACAAAATACATTCTCTTTAAAGGAAGAGATCAAGTCACAGAAGTCTGCATACTACAAGAGTGAAATTCTTTCCACACTGAAGGGTGAAGCTCCACTTCTTCACACGCGTCACTAAGTTATCTAATGATCAGTTAAATCTCTAGAAACTAAACACATCCAGGTCTTTGCCTGACAAGCCTGGAAGCAGGCACGTGATTTGGCAGTAGCTGTTTTTCCAGGCACAGAGTAGTGAAAAAGGTAGAAAAAAAACTTGCATGTAGTAAAAAAAAACTTGTTGCTGTAGTACTGGAAGAACAAGCACAGATAGTAGTTTTTCTAATCCTGTTTCAAGTTTACAGTGATGTCTATCAATTTAACTATTCTTTCATTTTTCAGAAAGTCATATATCTATTACTAAATTAATTACTAAATTAATTATTAAATTACTAATTTAATAAATTAATAATGCAATTTGAAGGTGTAGTATCCAAGACTGGCTCGACCTCAGTGCTTACATACTCTAAGTTTTACACTCTATGCATCTGCAGGGTTGTTAATGAGCACAGGCCCTGGCTTCTGCAACAGGCTCCAGAGAGCAACCAACATCAGACTCTCTCTCGCTCCTAGTGGCATCCAGAACCTTGCCCATGACAATTCTGAAGATGCTTCTCAACTGGCTGATCTTGTGGCACTTGGATTATTATCAATCTTTGTAAAAGGAGAGGCAAGCAACAAATAGCAGTTGTATTCCTTTCTTACAGCTTTTCAGCACTTTTACCAGGGGATATTTTGGTGCTGTCTGTTGAAGCCAGTCCTAAAAACACCTTCTAATTGGGAACTTTCAGTCTTAAGGAAACACCTTTGTAGTCAAACTGCTTATGCATGAGACCTCTCTGGCACTCCTGTCAGTAGAAGTGATAGATAAACACACCCCCCCGAGAAGATACTGGAATTCAGTATTGATATCAAACAAGTTATTACTTATTCCTAACATCTCCTGTCATGCTGCAAGTATGCATGAGAAAAGAGAAAACTAGAAGAACATAGTGGTCAGGTGATTGTAAACATAGTTTGTAAATGAAAAGATTTCTGTATTACTGGGCTGGTATATTGCTCAAAAGAAAAGCCTCCTGCTCCACAGGAGTACCAGGAAAACTGATAACATACAATGGGAAATGTATACTTACTCAAGTGGATAGCAGATAACATTAGAAACTGAATGAGCACGACTAAACTCTAAGAATATTTTTCCTTTTTTTCCTTTACATATTATTATTTGCATATAGTTGGCATTTAGTACAAGTTCATCACCTCTTCAATTCACTGCAAATATTTGTGAAATAAAATCCAGATTCAAGACTGCTGAAATACAGTATCCAGCTGGCCCAACACTCTATTTGGAAATACCCAAAAGAAACACAACACAGCACAAGCGTGACATGTAACAACGTGGAGGACACTGTCACATCCATCCTCTGCAACTAAAAAAGCACAGCTGTTTTCTCAGAAACTGTAGTAGAGTGCATAGTTATTGAATAATGTGGAAACAATTCCTGCTTACCCCCATGTGGACCTGAGAACCACTGTTCTTTGCTGTTCAATCATAAGGTTTACAGTTTTCCATATATATGCAGAGGAGTCTATTAGCTAAAAGCACAGCAAACAGGGGTAGTTGGGCAGTCTGTATTTCCTGCTCCATCTAGCATCCAACACACAGGCACTTCTGGTACAGCTGGTTAAACCAGAGGCCTTGTTACGCAGCCGAGCTCAATGTTGCTTCGACCGCATCATGAACTGGTGTAGACCACTACAGCAACCAAACTAACCTCCAAAGAGATCCACTTCAGCAGTGGCAGCAGTGACAGTGGGAGCTGTAGCAGCAGCAGCAGCTGTAGTAGTGGTAGTATCAGTAGTTGGAGCAGTAGTTGCAGTAGGTTCAGGGGCAAACGGATCTGAAATCTGTGGCTCAGCCGTAACACCGGAAAGTGCAGCCAGATTATCTATATGCAAGATATATGCATGTAATGAAGATCAAACAGGAAAGGTAAGGGGAAAAGCAAACACCACAGTTGCTCAGCTCCAGAAAGCTGGAGCTTTTAGTAAGGGGTCTTAAAATACAGAGGTCTTAGAAGTCGAAAATACTACTCACCCTCTCCCAAGAGGTCTAGTGATTTTCCATTAAAATGACAGCAGAATAAAAAACAGAGTAATTAGTAGAACTGCCAGATTGAAGATGTTCATTAGCCAAATGTTCATTCTAAATCACATGTCTAGATTATGTCTAGAAACACAATTTCTACACATGCTTTCCTAACATTCAAGAAGTTACTCTGACATGACAAAAATCATTCTGTTTAATAACTCTTCAAAACAGAACAGTACATCCTTAGAATCCTTCACAGAACAGGCACTAAAGCAAGGGTACTTTAGCAGTGAGCAGCTTGCAAATAGTGTTAAGTGACTTCAGGATATGATACATGGCATCCCTAGTCCCCAAATACACTCTGAGAGACAAACAGGTGGTGGTTCTTGGACTTGGGACAACTGTTAAGTGCAAAATAAAAAAATAAATAAGTAGAGCAGCTCCTCTTCAAAAGATTTTTCTGCATTTATGATAGAGCAAACATGCTCTGCAGGAACAACTAACTCTGTTAACACTTCCTATGAGGAGCATGAATGTTGACAGCATAAGCATAAGCAGACTGGCTCTGCTCCAAGTTCGGCTCCCTAGTCAACTGTTTCTGCAAGCCAGTGAAGCATCTTTAATGACAGACTTTCCTACAGTTTGATGTCCTCTAAGAGCAGTGAGACTGAGCTCAAACACAGAAATTTTGTCTGCATAAAAATCAACTACGAGATTTAAATACATGTGAAAACTAATGAGTTTGTCCTATTAAATTTTTATTCTGTAATTAGGATAGTCTGAGCTCAGCAACTACCTATTTACTAACCAGTATCTCAGTGCTGCTCCTAGATTCTTTGTACACATAACAGGGTCATGGGTTCATCTGATCCACACTGAGCAGCAAGCAGAGTCCTGATGCTTTACTGTGGGTCAGCATTTGGAAACAAAATGATTTGAGCAGGTGCAGCCCTATCTTCACAAATTTGTCTTTATTTTACAACACTTGTAAAAAGGCAGCAAAACCCCACATTTAGGTTTTTTACAATTTTTATAACTGGTTCCTTGGGTGAGGTCTATTTGAGACTGACGGCAGAAGCTGAACTAAGTCAAAATACTATTCTGAAAAAGCAGAACAGTACATTAAAAATGCAGCACCCTGGTATCCTATTACTGCACACCAGGTGAATGTCTCACAGTTAGACTTGGGATAAATAACTGCTGGCAAACTTTTAAGTTCTATTAGCTTAGCCTTCATTGCTTTTTTGTTATTCAGTTATGTTACAGAACTCAATACAGTGAAATCATAATTATCCAGCACAGCAATCTACACTTACTCTTTGTATGGGAATGATTTAAAACAGTGGGTTTCGTACAGTAATATTGAAGTAACAATACTGTTAGCAAATCCATGTTCTAAGGCACACTGTAAGGTAGTTCAGAGCAGAAATTCTAGTCAGTTTGCTTTTATATCCAAGAGTAAAACCTCACAAAGATGCAGATTTTGATCTACTGTATTTTTTTAGTAGACTAGTCTACTTTACCTGCTAAATGGCTATCTATTCTTGGAGTGTGCTGCAGGCACCATATTACCCTATCTTGATGGTCTCCTGACAGCACAGAAGTGTAGATTTTCACAAGTTATAATTTGTTTGATAGATGACATATTGCGTATTCAGAAAAACAGTAGGCATACAACAAAATATATAGTGTACTTTATATAACCCCAAACATATTCCACTATAATGAATATACAGCATATGCCAAAATATATAGAATCTACACTGCCTTCGAGACTGAAAAAAGCAGGATTGTTTATTGTTGATATGTATTGATGCTGCAACATGAAGTATTTCATATTCACATTTTCCTGGCTATTCTGAACTGCAGCACTTCTTCATCTTACTCCCTCTAGTACTATTCTCTCATGAGTTCCCACATTAACTTGCTGTAGCCCAGAAGAATAAGCAGCTCAAGTAGCAGGGAGGTATGGTTACACAGCCTCCCAAAAGTCCTGGGTGGAAGGAAGGTCATCTTGTCCAGCCTTTTGCTCAGAACAGCTGAGCTCCCAACACCAGATCAGGTCAGTCATGGCTCAGACTAGTCATGCCTTGAAAAATCTCCAGGAATGGAGAGTTCACTAGCTTGCATTCAGGGATCTGCCTCAGTACTGCCCTTCCCTCCAGGTGAAATATGCAAAAAAAAAGAAGAAGATTCCAGTGCAGCAACAGGTCATCATACCTGGACTGCTGCCAGCAGTCCAAGCAGACAAAGCTGAAGCTTACTAAGTTACCAAAAAGCTATTCTGAAAGATAAGACTGAAGCATACTTGATGAAGGTAGTGACAACTCTGGCCATTGGGAAATAGTTAACTGTCCTTTTCTGTCACGGAATAAGACTAATGCATTACTAGTCAATTTTAAAGCTTTTAGTAATCCAGAAGAATAAAAACACCTGAGTTCCAAACTATGGGTGACTTGTCCAAAAAGACAAAAAAAAACCAAATGAGCTTTCAATTTTTATGCAAATCAGTACTTTACAATTTTACTGGCTATTTATTTGTATTTCTATTATTGCAGGAATGAGCAACTGCTTAAAAAAGTTAGCTCTTTCATGCTCTTTCAAACACCTCAAAAGCTTATATTCAGTGCTTGGAAATGACAAAGTAAGGCAAATAGGATGAAATCAAAATACTGCAGAATAATTAGTCACAGGCACCCTAAAATACATGACTCTTTGGTCTTGCTGTCTGGGTAAGATTATCTTTCTGTTAATAAAATTGACATTTTAAAAAAATCAACAGATTAAACTGGAATATGCAACACAATGTCTACATCACAGCCCTAGCTATCCTCTCATAAGTGGCCGAAATACAGTGTCATCTTTAATGAACTACAACTAAGAACAGAAGCAGGGACTGCAGAAGCCACCAGTACCCAGCATGAGCACTGACAGCAGAGTCAGCATGACTCAGTGTTGCATTCCTGCTGGGAGAGGGCTGAGTTCATTAAGCTGCCACACAAAATCTCTTAAGATTACATCACAACGGGTTTACAACTGTGTAAATTAAATCACATTCACTGGCCTAATTCCTTGTTTTAACAGGACAAGAGTGAGCACTGCCTGCATTTACTGTGGTCCTCCAGATCACCAGCTGCTACTGCTGCCTGGAACAACAGGGTCAGATTTCAGAGAGCTGGTTAGTTTATTCCTGTTTGAAAGCAGTTAGCCCTCTACTTCTATTTCTATATTAATATTTTAAGCACACAAGGAAGATACTTTATTAAAATATGCTAAAGTTTATCAGAGGTAATCACGCAGCAGAACTAGATTGTCACCATTTGCTTTACATGCATTTTTGTTTTTAAAGCTATTTTTGTTCCTTCTCCTATTGATCTTTGGGCTTTGCTCTAGGAACACAAGAGCTGGTTTCTGCCGCTACCTTGCCAATAAGCAAATAAGCACTTCTGGTTCTTCTGTTTTGAAGTGCCTACCCTACCTGCTCACCTTCATCCATCCCCTTCATGCTCACTTTTAGTCACATAATCCTGGCTCCCTCAGCTTTGCAGTCAGGCCCTTATAAGCAGCTTATACTATTATGCATATCCCTGGAAAGAAGAAGTAGCCTTGTGATGCAGAGGGATGGATGCCTGGCTGTCAGGTCAGCAGAAGCCTGGGAGTGAGTTGGGAACATCCTGTGCTAGCAAAGAGGCAGATTTCAGTTCAGCCAGGCAAGAAGATGGAGATTGCAAGAAGGGATGCTGATAGTGAGGTTTCTCTACCTCCCCATGAAGTGCCTCCAGCAGCAGCAGGAGCGGCAGCAGCGCCCGCAGGAGCAGGTGCTGGAGCTGCCTGCCCAGTACCAGCAAAATCTGGCTGAAGATCCAAAAGATCACTGGATGGTTTGGAAGAGCTGCCAAGAAAAGGAAGAAAGACATTAAATACTGGAGGAATTTGTCCATTTTAATCAAGTTGGTTTTTTTTTTAAAATATCATGACTAGATTAAGGAATCAGTCTTAGTTTGGATGAAATAAGAGACTTTTTTTCAGGCTTTAGGATTAGAGCAGTGGCCATAAGCACCTCCAGTGTAGTGAGTCCCAAGAATATGCTACAACCCAGCATGGGAACCTTAACTTACTCCCATTTCCTGATAACGGCATTGTAACAGATCTACAAGACTTAAAGTTCTTTAAAAAAATCCCAAATAACCAATCAAAAAAACACCAAACTCCAACCCAAACCCAACTAATCAAACCAGAAGAAATCCCACCACAACACCCAAAACAGAAAATGCAAAATTCCAGGTGGTTCCTAAAAGCAGAGAAACTAACTGTTGTGACTGAAACCAGCACTATTCTACTTCCATACTTCATCATGCCATGCCTGCATTTCCAGGCAATGAACTGGCTTTAGAAAGAAGAGAATTGGCAAAACTACTGTGGGTTAAGCCAGTCATGTATTTACTTAGGAAACCAGACCTTGTTCATCTAGAACATTTAAATAACAAACAACAGAAGCTCTTTCTTCAGTGAAATTCTTCACTTGACTCTTAAATTAGTTACATCTTACAGACTCTTGGTTCAAACTTAATAGTTTTCACATCTCTACAGTCCCATCACTTTTGCTCTTTACAATGAGCAACAGTGCTTTGTTCTGGTTTTGACTTGAAAGCAAGGTTCAAATTTTCTCATAGTTAAATGTTTATTTTGTATTTTAACCTTCAGAAATTCATTATCTTTGTTCTTCATTAATTGACTTGAAAGAAAAGGGAATATTAATTCAGCAGTTTGAGAAAGAGAATTCTGAATGTCAGCAAAGACTACTCTGGACTTGCACATTACTTCAGTCTATCCAATTAAGTTTCTGTACAGCATTTTTGTGGGTTTTTTTTGGGGGGGGGGGTTAATTGTTGTTTTTTGGGGTTTTTTTCTTGGTTTTTTTTTTTTTTTTTGTAGTTATTGTTAGAGTTTATTTGTGATCTATACTGGTAGAATAATGTATCCCTTTGGAAACTGATGTACACTACTTGTAAAATAAGCAAAGCCTCTTATGGAAGCCTCCTCTTGCAAGTATGACTTTGGTACCTACATCAAGCTCAGTAACTCAAATACACTTTTTTACTTACCTGACTGGAGCAGCTGTAGATGGAGTTGCAAAAAGATCAACTGGAGGAGATGTATCAATAGTTTTTGCTGGAGTAGAACTAGGAGATGTAACAGTTGTGGCTGGAGAAGACTGGAGAAATATTTTAAATATACATTCAATATACCAGCATTTCTACCCAGCCAACTCATGCACAGATGCACATACTTTAAAAACCCAGTTTTGACATCAGGTCTTTTTACGGTGAGCTGTTTTCTCCTCTGAAAGAATTTAAGGAAGACTGGGCTAAGTTTTCAGATGGTAGTAGAGCTGAGAAACCCCAAGGTGACTCCAAAGAAGGAAAAAAGTTTCTACAAGGTTTATTCTAAAGGACTTGTTTCTATAACTGTCAGACTCTTCGTTTTGTCTATGGAATGAAATAGTTGTTTGTCCGCAACATCACCTCAGTACTCTAACCACAGAAATTGTGAGAGAAGAGAAGAGGTTAGAAACCAGTTAAAAGTGTATTTGTAAACCTTCAGAAGAGAGTTTAAAGAGCCATCAACAATGCTCAGGGTTAAGTCCTTGGGAAGATACAAAAGACAGCTCATCCTATGACCTTGCTTCATTAGCTGCTCAAATTCTGGATAAAGATACTTCAAGTATGGCAAGGACAGACACCAAGGAGAGTATATTGCAACTCCTCTGTGAACTTGAAGACTCAAGTTACCTTGTAGAGTGTCAATTTAATTCTAAAAGATACTATAAGCTTTGGTACAGCATCTCACATGCCAGAGAGATCCTTTTCCTGACAACTGAAAATAAGTCTTTATTTTAGTACTGTTTGCATTCCGACCACTTCCAAGAAGGAAATAGAACAGCAAATTTGAAGAGCTTTTCTCCTGAGTTCCTCTACTGCCATCCCATCACCATAACTCTAGAAGATGGGTGTAAGCTTTCTAGACTCTCCTCAAAGCTTTAGTAAGGCTTGAGACTATAATGGTCCCAGTTCCTCATGTGCATCAAGGAAGATGTGGTTAAAGCTGTGAGAACACTTTCTGAGCCATCATGTAGTTCTCACCAACTGCTCTCGTATTAAACAGGAGAGTTGGGGGGGTTGTATTTTGTTTTCATTTGGTTTTGTTGTGTTTTTTTTTTTTAGCAAAGGACTTTTCAGAAAGAAATTTAAGAGCTCTTTCTAGAATCAAGCATTGAATCCCCAGCATTAGATTCAGACAATTTTATTGAGTTTTTCCTCCACAGCGCCCATTATGAGACACAGCTATGGCACCTGGCAATGCTCCAGGGATACCAGGAGCTACTATTACTGAACTAAAGCTCATCAGTTTATCTGACACTCAAACCAAGGCGTTTTCACTGGCAACTCTTGCTTTAAATTAAAGTCAGCAGTCTCACTAATGAAGGTCATTTCTGAAGCTAGATATACTGGATGAAAAATTTCTTCCTTTCTTCCTGGCTTTTCACATGAACATGGTTTTAAAAGAGTCAGAAACTTCCTCCTAAAGAGCTGCAGAGGGAAAGAAGGAGTGACGGATTTGAGGAGAAATACTATGGAGCAAGTTTCTCGGTGACATGAGAATTAAGGTGAAGCAATTAAAAAAAAAAAAAAAGAAGTTGAGATAAAAATGTATATCTTTTATGCTTTCACAAGGAGCAATCATTACATTCAGGTGAAGGCCCTTAGCATCCTGATTGGTGCTGGTACAAGCACAGCAGCCCTTCAGATCAGTGACACACACGCTCCTGTGGGGCCACTATTTATAAAGCCATTAAAGGATAAAACTTTGTCAGCTTGGTGGCAAAGTCTAACAAGTAGATTAAGAGATGGAAATTTAACTCCTTAGAATGTTCTAAACCATATCACTTGAACAAGAATTATCTAGTACAGCAGTATTTACCTTGCTCAGAGGAGAAGGAGCCCCAGATCTAGGAAAAAAAAGGGGGTTTTCAGATAAGTACAGCTTTGAAACTATGTTTCTGGTCATCAAAACTCCTGCAAAAAGACCAAAACCTAAGCATGAAAGCTTTCTGAAGATCTCTTCAATTGCATGCCCTCTACATTTCTCAAACTTCCATGTGCCACTTTAGACAAGGAATGCAAATTTTACTTCAGATCTTAAATTAATCTTATAAGCTAACTGGCATCACAGGATTATTTTGCCTTTTAAATAAACTCTACTAAATGGAGGAAATGCAGAGATGCATGCAAATATCTTGCTTTGGGGCCTACAAGACCCAGCAGGAAAGAATTACTGGGGCAAGATGTCACCACATTAGAAAACCATGCAACAGCAGCAGAACACCACCAGTACTGAAGCAGTTATCTAACGTAAGTCTTCTGAGGATGTGTCAGCAAATTTTCAAAGTCTGCTCTCTTTTAAAGAAAGCCAGAGTTACTTGAAAATAACTACATTTAAAAGTATGAAAACAGTGAGTTGGAAAGTTCAAGCTGAAAGTTCTCCCACATGCATAAAAATCACACTAATAGTAACTGACAGAGCCTTAATCATAACTTAGAATGCACATCAGTGCATTTGTTTGCTTTCATTATGAGATATGAAAATACTGCTCCATATTTTTAGAGCTGCTTTGATCTAAGAGATGAAAGGAGGAGTTGAAGATAAAGTTGCACCAGTATTGAACTAGCATCCATCCCATAAATTACTTGAATTGGATAAGTCCTAGGAGTTATAGAACAGATTAGAAGATTTCCAAATTTTCTAATCACAGGAATGACAAAAAAACCCACCTTAATGACTATATACAAAAGCGAAGAACAGTTTAGCTCAACTCAAAGAAAATATCTATTTCTAAGTGTTCAAGAAAATGTTTTAAAAATACACATACTCATGCCTGCAAGCGATATGTAAAGGTATGTACTTACCCTTCGCTAAATTGCAAGGATAGCAACAGTAAAAGAGAAAACAGAGGTTTAGCTTAATCCTTCCTAGACTCAGCCATGACAAGTATCTAGTATGAAGACGCAACACCATTAGAAAAGAAACAGATTTGATGATAAAAGCCTTAGCAGCACGCAAACCCCCAGCTCCTTCTAGTTTTCCTCAAGTAATTTTAGTTCATTTTGGAAAGCATCTAGTTGTTCTGTGTGTTTCTCCCACCACCATTAATGAAAGAAAAGGTTGCCACTAAGATGACTTTGTAAAGGAAAGGAAAAGCCTTGTCTTATTTTCTAGCTAAGTGACAAAAGGAGGCTGGGGGAGGCAAACCTAAACACCAGCTAATCACACTCTCCCTGCTATGCCTAGATACATGGCACAACATATATACCTACTTGTTGCCAGGTTTTTTTCCTTCCAGTGAGTTTAGATGTTGCTCAAGGGTCTCCATGAGACTGCTGGGAGCCTTGAAAGTGAAGAGAAAGATACACACCTCAAGGCATTGCAGTGATCCAACCATACTTTGAAATCCAGCACCAATCTTCCTGAAGTCCACAATGTGTGTGCTCATGCAGTTACTTTATTTACATTAGTGAAACAGCGGATTTCCATGCTAGAAGTATTCAGGCAAAGCCAGTTTTAAAAAACATATTACTGCATCCAAATTTGCAGAGAGAAAACATTTACCTCCACTACACAGCACCTGAAGCCTAAATCCAGGATGTGCTGCTCATCATGCTTTAAATCAGTATTAAACACTGACAACAGTACAGGCATCCACAGGGTTGATTTTATGATTCATAGGTTCAAGATCACACTTACTTTTGCTTGTAATCAGACCACCCAACACCTCTTTCATGACCAGAGGGTTAGAAAGCATTTGCAGCCTAAACAAAACAAAGTCCTTTCCAATGCCCCCAAGAAGGAGCTATCTTTGGCTGAAGACTCTCAACAGCATAAAACCTTACAGCTGTTTTCAAAATGGTACCCTGGCACAGGTTACTGTGCAGCTAGCTTGAAGTGCAGAAAGATTGCTATTTTAGATGTCTATAAAAAACTAGGCTTTTTCAGGCATCCCTGATCTTAGATTTTATTTTAAGCAAACTTTTTGTGGTCAGCAGTCAATACCCACAGGCACTTGCTGTTACAATGACAGGTAGAAAAAGTAGTTGTAAATGCACACTGGGCTTAGCTATTCCAGTATAAAAATAGATTCTGGATAAGTAGACGCCTAGAAGATCAAAAAGCAGGGAAGAAACCCTTGAGAGACACAGTAGCATGTATCATTGAATATTTCATCAGGGTTCCAAGTTCATCAGTTCATCAGTCTCTAAACAGGGAATTCTCTTTATCAGTCTCCTTCAGATCAACGACTATTCCTGACAGCAATACCTATGACGTTTTTCATAAATAACATTTTTAATTTCAGGGCAGACATAATTATCAAATAAGTCAGTTTGTGATGCTTGAAAACAGCCTATCCACTGCTCCTATACTGAAAAACCAGCTGGCTGCCTGAATCAGATATTTCAGGATGCACAGCACGTGCTAGCACCAATGCACAGCTGTGTACTTGCAGTGCCTGCACATTGATTTCAGCATTAAAACCAGTAACTTAACACACCCAGAAATTTAAAACGCTCAAAATAATCTTAAATGACAGACTGAGTTTAAATATGTCCCACATATATAAGCAATGAAGAGACATCTTGACCTTGCCACTTTTGCAGGCACATTTATTAACTTTTAATTCATTTGGGCATAATAAGAGTTGCTTAAACACAAGTGACCTAGTTATAAGAATTCTCCAGCAGGAAGTCGAAGAAGAAAGATAAAACAAACAAAAAATCCAGTAAGATTCTGACTTCTACATATTCAGAAGGGCCATATTTTAAGATATATATTGTGAGACTTTAATACATAACTAAAAGCTATGTTTAAAAAAAAATTTAAAAAAAAGAATTGCATGAATTAGTGTTACCAGTTACCTCTAGACATATCAGATAGCTTTCCAATATATTAGTCAAAGGTTTCTTAAAAACCAGCAAGGTAATATAAAACTTATCTGTGAAACAGAACTCAGAGAAGAAGCTTCAGAAATTTCTATCCAGATGCAACAATTTGGAAAGGAAATACTATCTGGTACCCAATTTGCAACACCGAACATTGCTTAATTTCTTCTAGATACTGCTTTAACATCAGATAATCAACCAGTCAGCATTGTGCTGGAACCTTAGATATGGGCTCCCCCCTAGCTACTAGGGGCAAAACTGTCATACTTTAGGAAACGCAAGTAAATAAAAATGAGCCAAGATTTTTAGCTGCTAAGATGCCTTCTCAGCCTCCAAAACTTTGCAGCCAAACTATAAAGTCCAAAGATGACAACTATCAACTTGAATTACACTACTGGGACCACTTGTCTAGATTTACAGAGTATGTACACACGGAGTGTCAACACAACCAACTTCTTGCAGAAAACTACCGACTACTGCCATGGCTTGCTATAGGAATTTAGGTATACCATTGATACTACATTGAATTACGTACTAATTGTTAGCTGAAATTCAGTTTTATTGTTCACCTTTTATTTATTTCTCTCTGACATATGTGTTGAGGTCTTATACAAAGGCTATACAGCATGTTTCAGGCAGGCCTTAGCAAGTGAGTCCCAAGCAGCCTTTGGGAGAATACACCTGTGAGGGACTGCCTGAGCAGAGACTTAAGTGGTCAGGAAGTTGGATGAGATGATCACTGTAGACCCCTCCTTCCAAAAGAACTGTTCTATTTTATAGTGTTGGCTCATTGGGTGGGAGGGACCATCCAGCAGCAGTAACTAACGTGCTGCTGAGCAGGTGCAGCACGGACTGATGATGCAGAACAGGCTGGCACAACAAAAGCAGAAGCAGATAAAAGTGCCACAGAAATTTATAAAGTGTATTTCATTAACTGGGTTCCCAGTTATGTCTCCTGGTTTAAGGACTTATTTCATCACTGACTGCATTGTGTTAAAAAACAGCCCCTGAGGTACAGAGTTAGGGGAAGATACTACGTCAGCTACTTCAAGATTAGGTCTGGTATTGCACATGCTGCCTTTGTCTGCTGAAAGAGTGGCGAGACATTATAGCCCCATTGTATCTGAAATCCACAAAGATTAATAATCTCCACCTTCTCATAATGACTCACTTTCAGAATTTTTAAGTGGCATTTAACTGACAGAGACACTATTCTGATGTTGAGTTAAACCAGGCTTTCAAGAGGCTATCAAAAACTGCACAAACAAAAACTGTATGAACAGCTGGGGTTGGCAGCTGCTGAGTAGTTTGGGTTGCTCTTCTGTTCTAATTTTACTGGCATCAAAACTGCCACAGGTGAACTTTTCAGCATGGATCTCCTCTAAGTAAATATTCTCTTCACATTAAACACAGAACCAGGCACCCAGGCCAATTTGCAAGTGATATTTAAAATGGACCAGCAGCTACAGTGTGTTAGGTGGTATGATTTCACCAACATTTGCATTCCTGGTGTGCTTTTATTTGTTACACAAATCCAAAAAGACTACAAGAGAAGCTTACCTGTGTAAGATCAGGGATATCACCTTTGTCAATTCCAACTTGCTGTGAAGATAAAAGAGTAAAGGTAAAATCTAAGTGCATTATTTCTCTGCAGCAGGCATTAATTTTGAGTAGAACTGCTCTTCAAGCTATAAAGCACCCTGTCTTTAGAAAAATACTACGAAGTTAGAAAGGACATGTCCATCTTTCCAGTAGCTACCTTCAACAACCTGCAGCAGTCTGTCTTTTTTTTTTTTTTCCCCACAAATTAAACGCCCATTTAAAATAAAAGGATAAGAAAATGGAGCTTGATTTCACACACATGAAACTCATACTCTATACCGAAATACACTGGTCATATACCGTTGTCTCAGAGGACAGCAAATTAAGGTCTAAGTCTGCAATCTTCTATTAAGAGCCCTGGTGGTTCACAATTATGGTTCTTCAGAGGGGCTGATAGTTCAGCTTTTGCAGAAGAGCAAGCTCCACTGCACCTCGTAATCCTGAAGCAGAGTCACTATAACCCCTGTTCAAAAAGCTGACCTGCGTCTCTAAAGTACTTTACTCCCTCAAGTTCAATATTCATACTTGACATTACAAGTCACCAAGGAGTCTATCAGGCTTCTCCATAGATAAGTGAATTAGCAAAGAAACAAACTTTTTATTCAGCTCATTACTACTGCCCATTATAATGAAGTATGAAACATGGAAAATGTGCACCCTGTGCCAAAGAGCCAACCACCACAAATGAGAATCCAGCAAAGGAGTTAATTAACCATGTAATATTCCTATTATCCACATAAGAGGATGATAACAAGGAACGAAACTGGGAAAATCTCACATTACACTTAACTCAATGTTGGCTGCACGGACTAAAAAAGCAGTCTTAAAAAATCTGCATGCTTCTATTCCCAATTGCTGTATCTTCCTCTAATTTTCAACCCTGTCCTAGAAGTATGTATTTATCACAGCATTTCTCAAAAATAATGGAACACGTGAAGTCATGTCATCTGTTAATTTAACCAGGAAAGCTGAGTTTGGCTGCACATGTGGAAGTCCTAAACAAGATTAACTACAACTCCTGAAGAAGCAGATCCAAGATCCAGATCCACTTGGATGGATGCAACAGATGCAATGCTTAACAAGTGCAATTAATATTTTACATTGGTGCTAAAAACAAAAACCAAAACAAACAAAAAAACCCCACCAAACAAAATCACAAAATACTTAAGTGCCAGCCTCCAGAAGACCGAAAGCCACTTACCTCCGCAACTTTAAGAAACTCTGATACTCTGGTCATTCGAGTTAGAAATCGTTTGTAGATTTCAAGAGCATCTTTACATTGTCCCTTTTTCATTTCAAAAAATTTCTCTAAAGAAGTAATGTGGTAAATTTCAGTTAAGATGTCTTACATGAGCAAGTCTCGTTTTCAGAAAAATCACATGTCAAGAATATGACACTACATTACCATTTACTACTTAGACATTATTCTAGTGGCATCTCTTGCACAGTATACTTTAGAAGCTGGGCTTGCTGAGCTGCTAAACAATTATATAGACCATAAAACTGAAGCAGGTGAAGTAGCTACCCAACCTGACGTTCAAAATAATTAAGGATACTTAAACATACATTAATATATGTCCTCTCCAAATTGTCTCCACTCCAAAGAACTGTATTTTTTTCACTTAAGCAGGTCTCTAAAGTCAATTTACATCCATTATTAAACACAGCTGACACACATTTCAACCTGAACTGAAGCTTTAAGCAGCAGTAGATAGTGAAATTTCAACTGTGTTTTTATGCCCAACCCATGCTGGTGATCACACCAGGCTGCCTGAGCTTCAGAACATGATCACAGCCTCCTTTAGGAGGCTGATGATAGGTAGGGTTGTGGAGGGGATCCAGTTTTGGCAGTCATGCTTTCAGGCAGATCAGGAATGTTATTCAGGGGTATATTACTTCATACAAGGCTATCACATAACATTATCACTCTCTACAACTACCTGAAAGGAGGTTATGGCCAGGTGAAGGTTGGTCTCCTCTCCCAGGCAAACAGCAAGAGGATATAGTCATAAGCTGTGCCAGGAAGGTTTAAGTTGGATGTTAGGAAGAAATTCTTCACAGAAAGGGTGATCAGACATTGGAATGGGCTGCCCAGGGAGGTGGTGGAGTCACCATCCCTGAAGATGTTTAAGGAGAAACCTGGATGTGGCACTCAGTGCCATGGTGATATCTTATGGTGATAAGGTGATGTACAGTCACAGGCTGGACTCAATGATCCCAGAGGTTTTTTCAAACTTAAGTGATTCTGTGATATATAACAGAAGAATGTGGGCATCTTAAAAATGCAAAAGCTTCTAACTTTGTAGGACATATTACTCATGCTCACACAGCACTGTACATTTCTTTAAGCACAGATATGGTCACTGTCTTTAAAGTATCCACCTACAAACTTTTAAGGACATGTGATGATCCAGCCTCAGAGAAACACTAATGTAAGAGGGTACAGCTAAAAATTTTCTCTCGTTTCAGACGAGATGAGTAAGAAAGGTATAGCTTTAACAAAAGTTAAGTAAAGAAACTGAAGCACATCTGAAACTGATTCTTCATTCACATACGGTACGTGAGATAAAAGCCAGGTTACTTACCTAGTAAGTTAATAACCCCATCATTGTAGCAAGCAAAAAGTTTGATGAGATCTTTAAACAGAAGCATGAATGCAGCATTTATGACACCATTTGTCAGTTCATTTGGATGAACCTACAAATAAAGTATCAGTTATTTACAAAAAAAGTGTCAAATGCAATCAAGTATCTTGGTTTACACCAAGTATTTGGTGCTGTTATAGACAGAATTAAGCACTGAAGTTTTCACGCTAAGATACTAAACAAAAGCTTTGGTTAAGAGATCAAGGATTTTCTTTCTTCACCACTCCAAAACAATCCATGACAGCAGAGGAGCATCCACATCAACAGTAAACATCTTAGTCTTGTCTCCTTCACTTATCATGAAGAAGAGGAAGGCAGAGATGCTGTTTACAGTTTTAATGAAATGGACAAAAGATGTCAGTTTACAGCAGAGCTCAACAAAAACTTAATAGTCTATGAAATAATGTATTTCGACTAATGATGTCAAGATCCTTTTTCACATTAACCTGGGAGGAAAATATTTGCTCATTTATTAAAAGGTCTTTCTTTTCTAAAAAATATCTCCTCTTCTGAGAGTACTATCACAATTCCTAAGCCATTTAAGGAATGGAAAACATGGTGAGAGACATGTACTTCAAAGCCTTTTCTCTGAGAGCTGTATTGGGCTCTGCCTTTCACCTTGAAGTGTATCTTGCTGCCCAGCAACAACAGAAGAACCAATTCCTTCAAAAACCTCTTTGAAATGTTACACTGTGGCTCCTAAAACGACTGATTCCTGGTTTTGTTCTTAAGTCAGATAAACAATCCCACCAATATTCATGACATGATAAATATATTGTACACACTTACTTCTATGAACAGTCTAGATTAAACTTTAGCCAATTTAGTTTACAGCTGAAAACCAGATGAAGATTTTGAGGAAGCCAAACAATGTACATGTGTTATTTTGATGGGGTTTTCCCTCCCCCCCAAAAGAAGTTGGTTGCCTAGAGACAGAAAATAGAGTGTTCAGTCTCCTTGTTTTGTCCATTTCTTCCTCCTCACTGATGCAGAAGATGGAACTCCAAGTTCTCTCTCTACACAACCAAAAGTGCAATCTTTACATTTCATACATATGGGCAAGGGCCATCCTTGGCCACAATCCTTCAGTGGGACACTGAAAAAGGAATTTTTTGGCCTTCACTAAGGGATGATGAGTAAAGCATTACCTACAAGGTGAAATGTGTTCATAATAACACATCATTTATAAGTCACTGTCCAGTGTTAATATTAGGTCAGCTTCAATACATACATCAAATTCAAGTAGTGCATCAATTTGTTCCTGTAATATTGGCATACTCTTCAGCAGCTTTTCAGGAGCCATAGTTCTCATTACGCCTTCAGCCCTGCAAGAGGGAATACAGATTAGAAACCATGCTGTTTCTTCCCTCCCTTCCCCCAAAATGACCTGTTATCTAAAATTTATGCATAAAACACCTATAACTCATTTCAAACCATTTCAAAAGCACAGTCTGATTCTCCTGCTTCTCATGTCATTGTGAGAGCTGACATGAAAAATCCTTTATCCAGCCACCCTTCCTGACAGCAAGTCAGGAAAGGTTTTGTGTTAAGAGTGATGAATACAAGAGATTGATCTCTTTATAGATAGATGACACTGGGAGCTTAAACGACCAACTAGAAATACTGCCACAGTAGTACTTAGAGAACTGATATACTTTGTGCACAAAGTTTGTTATGAATAACTAAGGACAACTCATTGCTGACATGTCTATGGATGTGCAGCATTTCTTAAGTGTCATTAGCAGTCTTCAAGCATGGTCATTTTTATCTCTGATTATGACAAACCTGCACAACCATCATTATGTATTGCGCTGTTCTGGCTGCAGACAGGTGTATATATACACAGACTGGAAATGCATACCACTATTCTTATTTATTTTATGCTGTATTCTGAGGCAGCACCTTGTCCTGCCTTAGTAAGAATAGTGGTATGCATTGTTCTGAGCACCAGAAATAGTAGGCACAGAAAGCCTTTCCAGGAATTTAAAGCAAAGCAGGAACAGCACAATCCTGAGCAGCCCAAACCTTTATTTAACATCAAGTGTTCAAGAGAAAACTTGTATGGTTTTCACTAAGGGAATGGCATCCAGCTACACAGCAAAGCTGTCATGGTAGACCCTACACTTTCTGGCTGTTTGAGAACCAGGAGGGAACAGCCTGGTGATGATGCCTGCATTAACAGGTCAGAATCCCAAGCTGCAGAACACACCAGAAATGCCAGAAGGATCTTGTATGCAACTCATGATTAGCAGGAACATCTTTAACATGCACTCAAGCTGCACCTTCAGTGGGTGTTAAGCCACTTGCTGTGTCAACTGTGCCTCAAGAGAGCATCTAGAGCCCTTAAAGTCCCAGTTAGAGGAATCAGAGATCAGAAAAATGCTCTCATAAATACCAACACACTACTCTGGGCTGGGTCAACTTTTTTTTTTTTTTTAACACAGTTCTTGTGAGAAATAAAACCAGCAGTTTATAAACTGAACAGAATAAGGTTGTAACTGTTTGCTCTGTTGCCTGCTAAGAACATCAGGCATTCACTTCAGGTTTTGTTTGCAATCAGCCATCTTTCTTAGGGAAAGTGTCTGGAGAGTAATGAAACATGGTAAACATAGTTTCAGAGTTTTTCCTTCTCCAAATCCTAAACACAGTCTCACTGCAGCACAATTTAATTAGGGTAAAATTTAAACCTAGCACTAAAACCTCCCAGTTTCACAAGGCACCTTACTTTGATCTTCAATATTTGTCTTACCACCCAGTCTTTCCTCCCCTCGTTGGGCAATTTTTAACCAATTACAAGTACTTTAAAAATCAGGTTTTTCATTGTAGCTACACAAAGCATACAACAACAAAGTCACTGAGAAACTAAAACCAAGTGTAACGCCACAAATAAGATTTTCATGGGTCAGACAACCTTATTAATTTCCATAGCTAAACTTTGCTTACCCTTTCTTCACTCTTGCAAAGTCAAATGCCATTTGTCTGTAGGAAAATGCTTTTTCATTCAAGTATCTACTATAACGCCTTATAAAGGTGGACATGTCATAACCTGCAAAAAACAGTTTCACATTTTACATATAATTTTAAAGCTTGCTTGGAAGTTTTTTAGTAAACAATAATATACCACCAATAGACCCCAAGATTACGTGATTTCTGTCACACTATGCAACTTCACATACAGAACAGGCATCACAACACATCTTTCATCTTCTGAAGAAAAATCAGTAGTGGTACACCATAACAATCTGCCACTGTCCTCTGTTTCCAACAGATTCATGCAATGCATCAGTGGCATGGCTCCTCTGGGGGACATCTGCTAGAGGCCCCTGCATAGTTATGGGGTAACATTACTTGATGGCCAAAAAGCCACCCCTCTATGAACAGGGAAAAATACCAATTTAGCAAAAAGTTTTTACTGAACTGGTACATATCTTTCAGGACAAAGCTCAAGTTCAACTTAAACACTCCTGATGTTTCATGTGTGTTAGCCACTCCAACTCTTACCTGGACCTTTAAAATTCCCCTGACTTGGTTTACCAGAACAAAGAAATCACGATGGCATCCACAGGCATTACTGCCTTCCTTGAACTGTTACACCAGAAATACTCAAGGCAAATAATACTGTACAAGGTGCCTCAAACTTTAGTGACTTTCAGGCCTATGACATCCGTGCAGTTAGTATTACAGCCAATTCTCCAAAGTTTTTTCCTCTAAGCCACAGAAATGTGTGCAGAAGGCAACTCATCTTCCTCTGCAATTCAGGTCCCTTTTTGCTACCTTTCTAAAAATCCATACCCCTCAATTTAGTCACTGACTATATTTTCCCTTAAAATCTCTCATCATTAAGTATCCCCGACAACTCAAGCATAACACTACCAAACCTGATGCCTCATTATCTATGATACACCATGTAATATCTATGAAATGGCAATTAAAGTTTTAAGAAAGTAGAGAAGAAAACAAATGCATGCATTTAACAGAAATAATTGTTGCCAATCACCAGTGTCTTTGAGCATATATATACATACATATATATAATTATATCATGTTTAGCTTAGATGAACACACTCTTAGTATTTGTTTAGCTTTGTTCCTTCTGTTACGACATCCAAATAATGCTGAAGTCTTTTTGGTGTCACATGTCTACATAAAGAGATGAAATAATGTGGCATTGCTTTGAATTTGCCCATCATTGTAGCATGTCTGTAGTCTGCATACAATTTACAAATATTCTCTGACAGCTGAAGAATTGTATTTTCCCTCTTTTCTGGTAGAGCTACCATGAAACAAGCTTTTCTTTTGTTAATTGAGGGCACAGGAAAACTCACTAATAATTCCAGAGGGAAAAGTAGAAATGCAGGCTTTGTAAGATTCAGAAAGAACAAATCCTTAATGTCTGCCTAGACCTTCCTAAATTTATCACTCAAATCAAATCAAAACCAACCAGTTCTTTTGTTGCCAATAGCCCTACCATAAAGAACTTATAGATAATGCCTAAAAAGCACAGTGTCCCCAAGCAACTGAATAACCATTTAAGACTGAGTAAAACCCAAAAAACTAAATGGAAAGTTATCCATTTCAACTTTAAACACCCATAAGTGTTAAGAGGATAGCTGACCCAGCCCAGATTTCAACCAGCACTTAAAAGATTTGTACAGTTTCACCTTTTGAGTAAAAATATTGCAGGAGATGCAAAATACTGTTCTGATGTTGTTCAACAATTCACTTGTGCTCCTGTATTTATTAAGTACTTATAAAAAGGCTTCAGTACCACATTTTTACATTATTTACATCTTATGAACGAAGGAGCAAATTAACAATAGTATCTTATTTAAAATCTTGTTAAGATTGTAGACATAAGTAGGCTTACCATGAGATCCACTTTTGTCCAGAAAATTGCTGAGATTGAACAATGTGTTTCTAGATGCCAGGTACTGAATAAATCTCTGCAACACAAAGTAATTTTTCTTATCACAGGCTGTATCTGAAGGTCTTGTACCTTCTAGCAGCAAGATTACCAGTCTACTTTCAGCATACAACATGAAACCACTTATTTTTGTCTTAGCACACAATACCTTCCCCAAAACGTTTTGTCCATTCAAACGAATTACTTTTAGTCAGAATCTCTAGCAAATATTCTACTGTATATATAAAAAATAGATTATGTGCAAAATACAAAATATATTGCGAAAGGAGCAATAAAAATGTTTAATTCTCAGGGATTTGAGGGAGTTCAAAATTTATCTGCTTACAAAGCACATATCCAGGCTATTCTCAATCCAGCAGCCCTCAGTTTCAGCCAAGCTGAGGGCCTGTTTTAATAACAAGCAAAGCCTCTCATCAAATACAGGGACTAACAGCCTGAAACAGTTAGAGAAATCAGATGAGAACATTGACCAAAACTTGGAAGGGAAAAATAGGAGTAAGAATTTAGATTGTGAGAAGTTCATTGCATCAAAACACCTTATATACAACAAGGGAGGAACTGTTTCACAGTCATACTGAAATTGCTTCACAGTCATTTCCTGAAGTTCTTTAAATGTGCTGTCTCTTTTTATGCAGACATACTTGTCATAAAAGTCAATAAAAAGCAAGGACTAAGGACAATGATCTAAAAGGCTACCAAGTTAAATTTACAGCTCTAGGAAGATTTTAACACTCATGCAGAGAAGGAAACTATTTGGATGGCTGTATACATGTGCCAGAACATCAACTTTGACCTTAGTCAAAAAACCCCAGGTAGTGTTTAATCCTGTGTAGCTGTTTTCAGCTTCAGTGCCTAAACTGTCAGCATCCCGGCACAGTCTGCATCGTGGTCTTATGTTATGGTTTTATAAATGGAGAGACAGATAAACAGTCCAACTCTTTTATTAACAGTAAGTTTTCTCTTCATCAAGAATCATTCTTGCCCTTTGATCTCAGGTCCTTTCTGGTTAAGACAAGATGCCTCTGCACTACTAACACTTTTGGCCTGGAGTGTGTTCAGTGCCAATGTGGCCTTGAGAGAGCTGTTGACACTTACCTCATTGCCATGGACCATTAGATGATGTGTGGTGACTAAGGCTTTGAATACGACCACCCAGCTACTATTCGTTGCTCGCTCAAAAAGCGTATCTGCCATCTGAGGGATATTCACGTTTGTTTCATTAGTTGCTTGGATCAAGTCTGTAGGAGAGAGAAAAGGAAGGTGTTAGGTGCTACACGTATGACAGAAAGTTTGCAGCATGGCCAGGTTCTCAGACCACCAGGCTGCAGGCCATGGTTGTGACAAACAGGAAGTTCAGGGCTTACATTCCACATTTGAAAAAAAGAAACAAAAACAACAAACTCCAACTGAGATTGTATTAGTACATGCTGACAGCAACAGTGGTCTAAGTCTTTCATCCAACAATAATAATTTTCCAACAATTCTGTCCCGAGCTATGACCAAACATTTCTCCACCTTTATCCCAGATGAAGTCAGGGGGCACAACATCATATGACTTTACTGCCTGCAGCTTTTTAAGTTAATTGTCGCAGTTCATTACCTCTGGGTTAGAGAAATAAGTACTACTGAATTCTTCACTTACAGGTAACATGCCAAGCACAGTGAACCCAGTCACATCAGCAAAAAGAGGCATCACCAGAAACAGATACTCTGTCATCCCAGAGGTTATTTTAATCAGCAAGCTCCAGCACACCTCCTAGAGTTTCTACAGACCCAGAAAGCAGGAAAGTGCATTCAGGCATGCAGTAAGACCTCTTCAACAGTGAGAAAGAACAGAAGGAATGGCATTAGTTTAGAGTGAAGCAACTGCCCCGTACATAGGAGAGGTAAGTCATTAGACTCTCTAAGGGAAAAACGATAACATACAGCTTGGTGCCCTGTACATTAAAAATATGCAAACTTGCACAGAAGAGTGAATGAAATTAAGGTAAGCAGTTAAACCATAAACAGCAGGGCAGCAAGCTTTCCACTATCCTCTATATCTCACAGGATCTGTGATCTACTACATTGCCTGTTATTTACCAACTCCAGTTAGGCAGCCAGCAATTACTTTCTACAAGCTATCACCTATTTTTGAGATACAGCTGGAAACTGCATACAACTACATGCCCAAAACCTGGGTGATGCCAGACAGAGCCCTAGCAAGACTCAAGGAGATGACTTCATGCAACATGAACAGCACAAAACACGTATCTAATTATAGGAGTGAGGCTTAAAATCTGAAGGCCTAAGCAGAAAAAAATTTATAAGTTTAACCACTAGACTAAGCATTATCTAAAATGAAAACACTCATCTTTTACTTTCCCTCAGAGGAAGCATTGTTACTGATTTCTTTCCCACCTCCAGACTAGAAATTTTCCTCCAACTATTCAAGTCATTCAGTGATGACAGATATTCTACCTCAAAAGCTGACAGAATATTTTGTGACTGATCCTTGCACACTTAAACTGTGCAAGTCTACAGGAGTTCAATTCACTTGGGCAGTAGAGTAACCACCTGGCAGACTTCCTTTCCCTCCCCTACATAATCCCAAGCAATGGAGAGCATTAATGTTGCTAAGAGTGGAGAGTCAAGGCTCAGCATTAAACTGCTGATTCTGCCTTTGCAGGACTGGAAAAGTCCAGAGGACAAATCTGTCTAAGTAGATCAATGAGTCACATCAGCGACTGAGATGCACCTGGTGTGTACAGAAACCCACACTGCTGTACCAGAAGCATTCAAAAGTTCAGGTTTTGTCTGGTTGGTTAGTTGGCTGGTTTGGATCTTTTTTGAATTTCTGGCATGTAATCTTTATGGGTTTTTTACCTTCTATTACAAAGACTTATTTTATTTAAGATCCAAGAAATCTCTAGCTCAGAGTCACAAGTGGGAAAATCATAGTCCTTGCTTGCATATGAAATTGTCTATTGTATGGGCATAAAAGCTCAAGTTGTCTTCAGTTTCAGGCCAGGGGAATGATTTTCTGAGATGATACAGGAGACAAAAATTATGTGATCCATTTGCCAAGTTTGAACTGAAAATGCATGTTGTCATGGCATTTTGTTGTCTTGGTTATGGAAGCTGGGTTTGAAGTTTTTTGCAGAAGAGCTTCTGAAATGTGTTTACTTCTATAAGCTCAGTAATACTACCCTTGAAGGAGGCAATTCTGCAGACAAAGTATTAGAGTAGCAAAGCCATGCTATTGAATGACAGCAGTTCAAGATCACAGAGCTCCAAGAATTCTCCTTGATCCTGTGGTACGAACAGTCCAATGATCTTTCATTCTGTACTGCTGATTAATGCATTACAGAAGACAGTGGTTTGTAAAAGCCTAGAAGCAAGTCACAAGTGGCTTACTCACTGTGTACCCTGCTCAGATTTTACTGCAGGTGACAGCATTTGTCTTATTAATACAAGGAAATACATCAGATTTGTAAGCTTTTAGTCTTGGTGCTTCAGTATGTAGATTTCTGTGAAAGAGGGACACTATAAATTGTGTATTTCATCAGTGCACTTTAGATAAAGAAACCTCAGAGAAGTCCATCCACAGAAATGCTGGCAATGGAGACAACAAGGCATTGCTATATGATGCCACAGCACTGCTTCTGAAGTCAGTCATTTCTGTCTCCCCTCCAAACTGCTGGAGGGTACAGCATCTCAGTCTGCAGCTCTGAATGTTTTAGGACATGAGTAATTATAGTGTGCAAAATAGAGAGGCATGATTAAAATTAAGTCTACTACTTTCAGTGCACTGAAAAGAATTAAACCATGCATGAAGATGTCACTTGTCATCTGAGGCCAGAAAAAGGAGATTGGGGGTGGGGGGATAATTCTTGCAGAGCTGTTTCCCATTTAGTCATATCACAAAGATAAGGTATTCAAATTTCCTGGGTTTCTTTCCCAGTACCACAGAGTCTCAGCTTAACCAGCAACCATCAGCATCTGGAATGAGGCACTAGCACAGCTAACTTTAGGAAACTGAGCAGCAGAGATTGGTGGCTAAGCTAAATTTTAAAACAGGAGTTGGAAAAATTAATTTTACTTTAATGTGGTAAGGAAGAACAGATATGAGGAAAAATAAATCATTTACAGGAAAAAATATAGAAACTACATTTTCAAAATATACAGATTCAAACATTTGCTGGGTGGACAAGAGACAATAAAGCTTAAGTCTTCCAAGGAAGTCACAGGTACATTTGCTTATACAAAATACGTAATATTAAGAAGTAACAGATGAAGAACAACCCAACAGAAACCATATGAAGCAATCTTGCAAAGTTGATTCCATTTGGGACGCACACAAGTAGGGCAAACAAGGATTAAAGGTACCTTCCTGAAGAAGTTTCTGCTACTACAGGCATCCAGTACACTGACAGCTAATCCCCAAACCTAGACACTGAGCTCAAATACAAATTACAAGCACAGTCAGAAATCAGAACTGTACTGCAACAGTGGCAAGTGCTTTTGCCACACATTTCACAGAAGTGAAGTAACTGGAGAATGAAGACCTATATAAGCTTTGAATCCATTTGTTTACTATAGGACTAAATCACAATCGCCAAATCACAATATGTGATTTCTCCTACCTCCTCTCTTCACATTTTCATAGCTGCTATTTTAAAGACTCCTTCAATTAAAGATACATTTTTAAATTATAATTTTACTTCAAGAGACTTTTTCTAGTTAAGCTTTAAGATGGAAAATCCATGCAATAGAAGAAATAAAGGGTTATCAGTTCTCTGACACTGTAACTTAAATCTGAACAGCAGTCTTTAAGCTCTTGGACAGACCAATTTTTTTCACCCAGACTTAAGACAACTGCAACTTAACCATACTCTAGGTTTACTTCTCTTCCCTAATTAACACCTCCATTAATAAAAAGACAAACCTGACAAATAGAGAAAGAATGGTAGATGGTTAACTGAAGCAGACTGAAGTATGTTGAGAGACCTTGGCTCTCTCTCCATGACATTTTGAAGAGCACACTAAAAGATGGGACTGGCTTTAACGTTTGTTAAGCTCGTAAGGTAAAAAAAGGGAACAGTAAGAACATTTCAAAGGTTTCAGAATTTCAGACTCTTTCACTCTCATTAAAAACTAGTTTCTAGGTTTTTTTTGTTTTTTTTTCTTAATATGAGAGACTATACAATACTTTAAAGAATCTCTTAGTCCTTTACCTTCCCAGACGGTATTCTGGATCTGGGCAGGGTTTTTTTCCTGTTTTGTTTTGGCTCCCCTGCCCCACCCCTCCACCCCCCTAAATTCTTTAATAAGCAGACCTGGGATTTCCCAGTTCATGATTAATTATTCACAATTTACATTTCAGTATGCAGAGAAACAGCAGCAGAGCACAAGACCTCTCTGTTCAGAGGAATATCAGTGCCAACTTAAGAGCAGCTGTCATTCCAGACTGAATTAACACACAAGCTGCCTCAGCATCTGAGCTGTGTCATACATTCAGTTCCTAAACTCTGGCAAATCTCTCCAGCAGTAACCCACTTACAGACCTTCCTCACTGTTACTCAAATGCTACAATAGTCTTCAGGAGTTTTTTTCTCACTTATAAATATTTAAATAATGCCTTGAAGCTATTGAAAAGGAAACGCAGGATTGTTCCAAATCCAGGGAGCTCAGAGTAAGAGACTACAAGCTTCAACCAAGAAAGTTAAATAGGCAAGTAAGAGTACAGTCCCTCCCCTGCAAGACAGAACTGTATTAGGAAGCTACTAGAGCACTGTGCTAACCAATGCAAGAGCTGAACTTCCCCATCTACAGAAACTTGATCACAAAACAGTATTGGAAGCAGAACAAAGTTACCAGTTTATGCTTCTACAACAATTCCTCATAAGAACATCAGATAATTTGAATGCTGTTGGCTTTGACTATCAGGCAATTCCTTGGAAAAGAGTTTGGAGTTAGTTTCTCAGGTTATAATTCATCATTTATTCTTTTCACTTCCAGCTTGCCCTGTCTACACAAACACACATCTTGATCTGGCTTGTAACAATCACCCCAACAACAGTGCATGCTCTCTCCTCCTTCCTCCCCAAAAGTCTGCCTCAAGGGTTGCTGTATCTCACCTTGATGCCAGCAAGCCTAGCCTTTATCAAAGTCCAGCATCTTTCAGATATTGCCTTGGAACTTCCATGCCAACTAAACAAACCTAAACACAATCTTCCACTGAGCACGTGTTCTCCAGGTACCTCAGACTCCCAATAATGCAGCTGTAGCTCTCAGGGGTGCTACCTCCTCTCTCCAACTTTACTTCAAATATCTCCTCCTTCCAAAATAAATCTCAAGACTCTTGTGAGGACAAATACTGGCTGCAGATCCTGAAGTCTGAAAGGTCACAACAATCAGTCTTTGAACCACACAACAGCACCACACACCAAGACAAGCTTTTATACGCATTTTCTTCCTCTCTTCCTACTGACAAGCATATTGTACTACCCAAAGTATTAAGTGTTTTGCAGAACCTATCAATCACATGAAGGGTCTGCAGAGAGACAGGGTAAATGACTGAGTACTAGCAAATTTCTCTTGAAGCATCCTCCAATTTCTCAACCTGAGAGTTTAATTAGCGGTAGAATCATCTTATTATCTCACTACTCCTTTTTAAACACAACAGTGCACCATCTCCTGTATCATCAACTACCTCTTTTGAAACAAAGTGAGAAATCTACTCCCCTTACACACTGCTGGATTTTATTTTGACATACTTCCACAGGGTTTTCACCCCTCCTTAATCAACATATCAGGACAAGATATTTGACTGTAAGTCGTCTGCAAAAATCACCCTAGTTCATTAGCAGTGTTACATCAGTTATGCTGCACTTGTGTTACGCTGCACTTAATTATTTATATGTATGTCTTTTCCTCCTGAGAGGTTCAGGTTCAGCTCTCTTGGAAGTAGGAAATAAAAGCCAACCGTCAGATGGTCTTCTACTGGGTCTAAAAGGGTGCAACTACAGCAGCTGTCTCTCCCAGTACTAATAATGGGGGGAAAGTGTGATTACACTCTGTTAGAAAAACAAAAATGATCTTGCTTTAAGCAATTCCTTCAAGTTTCATGAACTATGAATACTTTTTTACATTAAAGAAAAGCTCCCAGAACTTAGAGCTCCACTGCCTCTGGGGGAGAACAGTGTGCACTACCTTTAGTGTTTACACTGCAGTCCTCTCAAGGAGAATAGTACAACTGAAAGGAGACATTCAGGCCAGCTGCAGAAGCTCAGTGTTAAGGAGCACTCATTGAGATTTAAGTATAGTCTTTAAGACTGAAAATTAATTAGCAATTAATATATTTTATGAACAAAGTCTGAGACCTTGCTGACACCCGTGATCCAACCAGTTAGAAGAGTAAGTTTCATTGTCGCTCAGGAATTTCATATCTGGAATAACAGAAGATAGGCTACACACTTTATAGTACAAACATACTTTGGAAAGCACCTTTTTAGCCTCACATATATGAAGTCAGAACACCAAACAAAGGGGAAAAGGCCCCATGGGCTAAGGATTCTGCATTTCCTCCCCACTACAGCTACCACAGTTTTTTAAAACACCTTCACTATAGACAAGCATTAGTTATCAAGCATGGAATCTTCTCCAAGGTTGTAAGAAGCTCAATCTTGAACCTCATTGGTACAGAATTCACTCACTTTGAATACCAAAGAATCTCTCTCAGGCAAAGAAGAGGAAAGATGAGAAATCACAGCATTAATGATCTTTTCCTCTCACCCACAGAACTCACTCCCAACCCTCCTTCCACACAAATCCTGCTCCACAACTAGCTCAACAGAAAGAGGCATTTTTCTGCTCAAATACAAGAATTAAGCATTTCTGCTTAAGTTGATATGAAACACCAAGTAATTCTGGAGCTAAATGTGCCACTTCTCTTTTTTACTGATTTACTGGAAGAGCTGGGCCACAAATCATTATTGCAGTGCCATTTTGCATAGCTCTTAATAGTTAAAGACATGCAAAATTCCATTTGCATTTAGTGGACATCAACCAATGGTTTTAAGGTTAAAATATAACAGCAGTTGTCCTGGAGAAAGGCTATTTCCCATCCTATCATAATCTGGCATCCTAAATGCCAAACTCTAGGGGAAGAAGAGACATGGAAAAAAACCCTGCTAACATTAAAAATAGCTTTTGACCAATAACTTTGCATGAAAAGGAACTTTAATCCTGCATGACAAATCTCAGACCTCATTCTACAAGACATTTCCTTCAGCACTTCAAACCTGGAAGCCTTAACCAAAATATACATTAATTTAGATATGAAACTTCAACCACCAGCCAATCTTCTGCCAAGCCTTCAAAGAATTTATTCAATTTCCTCTAAGGGAATTGCTCTCTCCATCTATGCAAGCGTAAAAGTGACAGTTCTCTTGCATCTTAGCTCTTGCTGCAAACAACAAAGTAATTTTAAAGGCATGATAAGAGTTTCAAGATTATTGCTTAGAAGGGTAACAGTCAATAAAATCTACTTAAATGACTATTGTCAATTGCCTGTTGACATTAGGCACATCCACAACCTGACACCAGGATTCCAGCTGTGGCCTGCGATTATCCTTCCATGAAAGTGACTAACCCCTAACATTACCTGCTGGTTGTATCAATTCGTAACTCTTATCACTTGGGTGCTTGCTGGAATATCAGTAACAGGATCAACTGCAGCTTTTAGGCAGAGAGTACAGCTACACTAGAAACACAAGGATCTCACACTTGCTGCAATAGCACTGGGCCATTTACTGTAATCTCTGCACTACAGCATTTTCTAATCCTAATCAGCCTTTACGTGCTGGGCTGATTTTACACTCCAAACACATCTGGCAGAAAGTGGTAATCAGCTAAGGCATGGTACCTGAGTTCTTTCAGTTGCCATGCTGCAGTCTGAGAATTCTACCCCCAAATTATCTCCTTTCCTCAGAAAACCATTTGTTTTTAATGAACTTGTAGAAATGAAACTATCACTAGACTATCAACTCTGCCCAGAACAGCAATTTGTAATCCACTAAAAAGCTGAACTAGACTGAAAATATATTGCAAGAAGCCTGATGTTCCAGCCTCAATACTTAGCTGTTGCATTTTGGGAACACATTAACAAAACAAAACAAAATTGGGTGGGGATGAGACAACGTGCAAACATCTTCAGTGACATGGTAAACAGCTACAGCCTTTGTGCTAGAAAGAGATCAGCTGAGTAGGCAGCCTCAGAAGCTGACACATCTGACTCAATATCCAGACCATGACACATGCTTTTGCTGTTCCCTCAGTGAGATTATTCCCAGAGTCCAGTTTTTCCATCAGTGGAGGCCACATAATGACACAACCCCAAAATTTTAACCAGGACTGAAATGGCCACAACCATGCAAGCGGCCCTGTTGAAAACATGAACATACCTGTAGAAAAAATAAACCAAGTGCAATGCAAACTTCTGCACAAGCCAGTGCAACAGTATGACCTCCTGGAAGCACACTAAAGCAGCTCCAACCAAGCAGCAAGTACTTTCTAACATGGCTGCTATCATTTCAATCCATTGTCTTGTATCTATGTATCTACCATAAAGCAGAAGAGTTCATAAAACCAGATGGCTGCCTCATATGTGAATGGTGTGCCTCATAACAGTCTTTTTAACAAAATGACTGATATCCTTCACACTTAGACACAGCTTTACTCTCTCCTTGCTAAGAAAAACAAAGGGCAAAATATGAAACTGTGCAATTCCTTCATGTTCATTCCCCTGTACTACAACAGTTAAACAATAATACTTTTCTTCTGCCACACAGACAGGTGAGTTTAAGTCTCAAAAATCTTGAAAAAACTGAAGTCTACTTCCAATAAACTTGACTCTTCAATGTGAGCCAGAGCCTTTCACATACTGCAGATTTCTTGATGTTACAAAAAAACCCTAAGATGTTAAATCTGATGGAACATCTACCTGAGAGATAGAAGATGCAGTAAGGACTACTAACATTTAAAAGAACCTGACAGAACTAAGTTGCTATCAACAGTGTGAAGTCATCAATGCCTCTGGGATGATGCATTTGCCACTGGCAGTAGAAGTCTCCTATCAAGCTACTGATGATTAGTACTGATGAGTGAGGAACTTGGAATCCATCACACAGGCTCACATCCAGGCAGCAAAGCTTTGTGCAGAGCCAGATCTCTAGACTGCAACACCCAGAAGTGTCAATTTAACTCTTGATATGGAGCATGATACTTGAAAGGCAGTTTCTCATAATATTGTCTAAGCAATTTCCAGCTTTCTGATGAACAAGAAGCAGCTCTTTAAACTCACCTATTACAAACGTAGCAAACCTTGCCTGTTAGCACTCTTGCCATTCACCAACAACAAAGCAATCTGAAGTTTAAATCAACTTAGCAAAACCAGAAAAACTCTAATGTAGAGTCCTCCATAGTCATTTCATAGAATCAAAGATCAGATCAGAAAGTCACAGGTAAGGCTCACATATGAAAATACCATTGTTTCACTTGCCAGCAAAAAAACATCACCCATAATAAAATGTTCGTGTTTTCAAAACACTGGCACGCTAAATATGCTGAGTTGCTTCTGGCTTGCTGTCCCTTAGCAGAATGTACATTCTCATATAAATACATTTAGATGAAGCTATAAAACTTAGACTAGGAGCTACAAGCACAATAAACATACTCTGGAATCTCGAGTCATGTAACAGGATCCAAACCCAAGTCTCCATTTGAAAAGGTTGGATTTGAAAACTCCAGAGCTAAAGAACTGATGCAATGATAAGTTAAAGTTTTCATCTATATTCGACCTATATGTAATGAGAAATAGCAGCCTTCAGAGGCAGGAAACAGGCCAGCTGGCTTGCCCCTTTCATACAAGTCCTACACTCCCTGAAGCAAGAAGTGAAAGGAGTCCTCTGAAAAGCAGTTTGAACTCCCACTGAAGTGCATCTAGGTCAGCTCTTCAATTAAGTTAAAGACATGCCCCCACCTAGTGCCATCCTGCACTGTGGCAGAATCACTGATCACTGCCTTACTCTGAGGACCTTCCTCTAAACTTGTAAACTTGCATACATTTAAACAATGTGGACGACAAGTCAGCGTGTTTTATTCATGCTTCAAGCGGTGATGTCTTTCCCTCACTTCTGTGGAGGACCATATTAGAGCACTCTGTAAAGTATCAGATTGATTTAAGATATATAACAAAACTCTGCCAGAGGCACCAGGAGCCTGCCAGGCTCTGCAGGCTTACCCCTGACCATCTGCTATGGAAGCACCCGCTGCCATCATGTCATCCGCGCTCGTGCCAAGCCAAGAGTCAGTTTGGACTGATGCACTCTACTGTCAGCAGTCAAGACACAGCCTTGTATCACTTCTTAGCACAGAAAAGTTTAAGACGCTTTCTTGAAAAGATGTGTCCTTTGGTCCTTTAATTGCATGGCCGAACAATCTTAGCTCAAGTGGACACCAAACTCTCCAACCTACCCTTACCAGTGTTCTGCATCTCAGCCATAACCTAGACTCCTAAACACTTAAAAACAAAGAACACTTTTCTTTATCATTCCTTCTTTGAGTCAATAAAGCAACCTTGTCAAAGCATATGGCTCAACTGTTTTGTCAGAATTCTGTGGCCCAACTGCAACACAGGAGTTCCTGCCAATTTGCTTTTAACCTGTGGTAATTTTGTATATTGGCTTACGACCAAAAGGAGCTGATTGTCACAAGCCAGACCCAAGCTGCAGACACGTCCTGTCAGCAACCTGCAGTTCTCAGTACACTGAGAGGCAGAGTTTGGTGGTCTTCGAGCATGATCATGTCTCTCTACTCACAAAATACCCTCTACAAAAAACATAACACATTTGAGTTTTATCAATAGCTAGAAAAAACAGACTCTAGGAAAGGCAACTGACTGACATGCTGCCGCTGTTCAGATGGCCAGAGTAAAAATTACATAAAAGACGCAACATTAGCATAACGTCAGAACCTTTTAGCATCCAATCCCCTTCATTAAACTAAGTTAAGATACAGATATAATCTACAACAAAGCATGAGATCACATTATCCTGGGCAGAAAAGAAAAACAGAAAGGTATTTAGACTTGGCTGATCCAGAAGTCAGCGGTGCACTGTCATTTCCTGTGCCTACAACTAAGCCATGAGCCACTGGGTACTCGTATACCCAGTGAATGCCCCATTTGCCAGCAGCCTAGAAAATACTGTTCTAGTATTCCACCTACATTCATTTCAAGGCTGATGTCCAATATCACTTGTGATGCTAGCACAGATGGATAGTAGAGTATATTCCCTCTCTTAGTGAACTACAGCTCTGAACTGCTTTAGTAAATGTGTTTCACAACCTAAAGAGAATTTATGAGCATCAACAAAACATGTTTTATATTGATTTTGGGTATTTTCAGCCAGCTCTGAAGTAAACATGATCAAAATAGCAAGATTAAAAGCATTAAGAACTGTTTTAAGGGTCTAGCATATGGTTTGCAAGATTTCAGAAAAAGCAGATCTCACCATACTCTGCAAAGTGACAAGCTGGCCTCTGCCAAGCATTCCAGTTGCCTTCCAGCAATTGCCAACACCTGGTTTATTCAGGTTAATTTAAGTCACCAGCTCTCATCCAAGCAAAATTCTGGACAGAAGGAAAATCAAGCAGCCGTCCTGAACCTGATGGGGCAGGATACTCCAGTATCAGCTTACCAGTGAGGCTTCACACTGCAATCCTGCTGATACTGCTGACTCAGAGGAACAAAAGTATTGCTGCAAACCCTGCGCTACAGATCACTGCCTGTGAGGCTACCAGGAAGATTAGGAGCTACAAGCACAAGAGGCTACCAGGCTTCTTCCATCTTCTCATTTAGTCTGAGTTCAAGGCTCAGTCCTGTGCCAGATGACCTATCCTTTTCTTTGTATGTCCTGCAACGAGATTCAGACCCTGATTTCCAGGCTTGCTTTATTCTTTGCTTTTTCGTTTTCATGGCATTTGAAACCCCTCTCTCCAAACTAGTAGGAATACTACTCCTACTCTGCATGCCATGTGTTGAAGCCTGGAGATGCAAGGTTTATCACTCATTGGTGAGGCTCCTCTATTTACCTGAGGCACAAAACAGAACTTGTGCTTTTCCACCCTTACCAGCATCCCGAACTGTGCTCCAAAAAAGGAACAGGACATGGTAACTTAAGGATACTGTTTGGTACTGTTTGGACTCACCTTTAGGCTACAGTAAGGCTAAGGGAAGGGATGTAATGTTGTCACTCCACCCCAAATTTTTCCCCATCCTCAGAAACGCTGGAGCCAGCTCCTTCAGCAATAATGTATGTCCACAGCTGACTGAGGAAGGTCTATCCCTTTGTTTTCTTTGGTGGCAGGGAGTGAACTCAATGCACATGGCAAGGTTTTGGTAGCACTGGGAAATGCTGCAGCTGTGACTTCTGAGAACAGGGGTCTCTTCCAGAGATTGCAGAGGATATCTGCTCCAGCACCATGGAGTGCATCCTGCTCTGTCTCTAACCTTGGTGTTCTCTCTGCCATTTCTTTTTCCCACTTCATCTGTCTGTCCAGTATTTCCTGCTTTTTCTTAAGTTTGCTTTCTTTGAGGTGCCACAGACTTGGTGGATGGGCTCAGCTGTGTATTGCAGCAGATGCACCGTGGAGCTGGCTGAGTCTGGCACAGAGCATGCCCTGGTCTCTTCTCACAGAGGCCAGCCCTGCAGCCAACAACTTGCCATGGACACCCAGCACTGTGGGAAGGTAAGCAGGGCAGGAAGAGCAAAGTAGTCTCAAGAATCTTGAGCAGCAGTAGAAAAAATCTTAAAAGCAATATGCCTCTACTACACTACCATTTCTTCATAAGTGAGAGCTCCGAGAGCAGAAAATTCTCCTCTATGGCTACCAATTTCTCAGTCCAGCAAGAAGCAGAGAAAATGAGTAGCCTTCAAAATGTTTTATGCCCCTCAAAGTTATGATGTCATCTACTTTTAAGCACTTCAGAGGATCCTTCACATGGCAGAGACACAAGCATGGACTGACCACACCTACAGAGGATTTTCCTGGAGATTTCATAGAATTCCTTACTAGTGTGACAGGTCCATGTAAGACACAGAGAGAAGATAAAGGATTTAAAAGTGAGGCTGGGAAATCAGAGATATTGATGAAATCAAAACACAGAAAATCAACCAAACCTGCAGATTTTTGTTGTTGTCATTTAGAAGATGTTCAATTGCTGCCAAGATCTAATGTAGCAACACTATGAGACTATTATGAAACATACTCAACTAAATAGACGTGATTAAAACCATGCTCTGGTCACTGTCATCCTGAACATCTCATAAATAGCTACTCCATTATCAAGGTCTACAATGGCACAAAAAGACCTGACTTGTCCCAGAATTTGTCATGCATGACCTTGACAAAGCATGTTTAACAGAAGGATCTTGCTTACTCTTGAAAAAGACTAAGAATATCTACCCTCAGGACTAGTTAATCTTTATCAAGTTACACTGCTTAAATGAAAAAAAAGTTTAATATTACAGTGCCTACTCATTTTCCTATTCCCTCATCTTTCCTCTTCCCTTCCTAAGGCATGGCACCATAGGAGAACTTACACACAGAACAGCTGAAATCACAGGATCAAGTGATCCCGCCCATATTTCAACATTTGGATCTTTACATGAATTCAAACTTCTACCCTGATTCAAACATATTTTGAAGAATTGGCCAGGTCTTAGCTTGATTAGAAGGCCAGCCTTCTCTTGGTATTACACATGCCTTAAAAACTGTGTGGGGCTGGGGGAGGGAAATTGAAAGTTAATGCCACTAAAATACTCAAGAACAACTAATCCTAAAAGTGTTATTATTACCTGCCCTTATCCATGACAGATTCCTTTATATCTACTCCTATTCAGAGACCTGCATGCCTCCAAACAAAGTGTGTCCTCAATACCCTTTTGGGAAAGGACATGGTAGAAGCCCACAGAAACAGCCACTCAACATAAAAACTCATGATGAATCCTTACACACAATAAATGTGCTAATCCAACATCCAATAAAAATTAAAGAAAGTAACTGGTTGCTTGGATATTTTTCTTTTCAGGTGTGTGAGCAATTCATTGGTGTGACAGAGGAGTTCACACTATAAAATCCACACCAGCCAGGACAACAAAAACCAAAACACAGAATTCCAGATGATCTTCAGCAGTAACATATAAACAAAGTCAGTTCTCTCACACACAGAAACTGTGACAAATTACTGCAATGCAAGATACAGTGAAACACAAAAGCAGTTTCATTAGTAAAGTGTGAAGGATTAAGCCCAGTGTGTACAAGGACTTCGTTCTTGGCAATTTTCTTGAAGGTACTCCCACAGCTGTAGAGACTGTAGAGTGTCACCTGGACTGCAGAGCAATGCAGTACATCTGCACTATTCCCAACAGGAAAGGGCCACAAGTGCCAACAGTCTTGGAACACTCCCCAGATCACTTCAACAGCAAACAACTCCTGAAATATACACATCCTAGTTAACCCTATCCTTTAACCCACTCAGTCAACAGACACTGAAGTCTAGGGATTCAAGGTAGTTCCACTGATCCCCAACTTTTCCCAAAAAGCAGAGACAGGCATATTCCTCAGGAGTGAGCCAAAGGTTTCTAAGACCAACCTGTGGGACCCAGCAACGTCATCTTTACTGAGCCTAGGCAAAAAAAGTTTAATACACTGCTTTTTGTCAACACACTTCTATTTCAACACTAAAGACCACAGTGATTCAAATTAGTTAGGTCAACACCAGAGACTGCAGAAGAAAGGTAGAACACTGCAGGAAAGAAGTGTCTGTACAAGCAAAATACTGACACCAACCCTGCAGTTCAGTTAATTGTTAAGTTAATTCCACCTTGAATTAAATGATAAACTTCTTTTTAGAGCCTCTGCTTGCCAGGTACATGCAAATACACAAAATTAGACTTGGGATGAAAATAAGTTACAGGAGATACACAGGTCATCTCCACAGCCACAGAAAATCAAATCCCGATATTCATCTGCTTTGTTCTGACTTTTTCACAGACATCTCCCAGCTCTTGATCAGGCTTCTGAGAAGGTCCTCCACCTTACAAGAATTATTTTGAAAAAGTAAGGAGACACATGTGCTGTTTTCAGAATACACACAGCAGAACTTCCTCCTGCTGCAAAGCAAGTCACTCAGCAAAATAAGTCAAGGAAAATCCCAGCCACTTCTATAGTTTTCAGAAACAGGAACTTGTTACAACCACCTGCAGATGCAACAACCTCACTAATTCACTTCCCTAAATGAAAGCTTGAATGTCTGCTTCTGAGTGAGATCCCATAAAAAGAGCTGGGTAGAGATCTACCTACTTTTCCCTCACCTATGATGTGATTTCACGTTTGTAAGTCACATTACTTCCCTTCTCCAAAAGCATCTCCTGTTGATACCATCAGAGCCATTCCCATTTGAGGCTGGAAGCAGCCTTTTACTTGGCCACACAATTAAAGCCTTGGTGAAGTCTTAACACATCTTTCAGAACAATTCTAAGAATCGAACTCCTATGCTGTGCACAAGTATTGCCTTCCCACTTGAATTATCAGTTTACATATCCTTAATGCAGCCCACATGCCTCATTCACCCAATTCTGCAATGGCCCTTCCCACTGCATCAAAATAAGGTTGCTAATTCCCCACTTCTTCACAGGAATAATAATTTAGCTAATGAACACTTGTTAGCTGAGGGATAGAAGTCCATATCATTGTAGTGATTTTTAGACAATTTTTGCATGACAACAGTTTCATAAACCCAAAATGGTCAGTTCAACTGTCCCAAACCATCAGAGCATCCTAGATTTACATTCCTTTTCCCACCACAGGGACTTGAGAAGCTCATTTAATGCCATCTGGCACTACTTCCAGCAGTTGTTGAAAATTCACTAGTAGGAGATCTGGAGTTCCAGAAAATGGTAAATCCTGTTAATGAGCATCAGATAGCAACAGAATGATACTTCAGTACTCCTTCACATGACCAGCCTGTCCAGCACCAAGAGCTCATGCCAAAAGAAAGCAGCACCTATAGTACAGTCTATATTTGAAAGCTACAGCAAGTACAGAAAACCACACAAAACTAAACACTTAGCAGCTCAGTTTTTCTGCACTGAAGACACTAATTCTGCTCTTTTCTCCCTTCCTCACACACCACCTTTCACCTTGTCACCTATGATTTCCCTATAACCCACTGGAACTGTTACCTTCTGCAGAAAACATATGAGAACAGGCATCATTGTATCCTATCCTTACAGGACTACTTAACCCATATTAAATAGTTGATCTCTCGATTTAATTTACAAAGCCCAGTTGTTAAGTAAAGCAGTGGAAGAGAGGCTGTGTGACTCGACACCTGGCCTCTAAGACACTAAATAAAATTATGGAGTTCCCTAAGGACACAGAACCCCAACATCAATACCAGAATTACAGCTCTTCATAAGGCATCACTCCAACCATCACTCTCTAGAACCTGAATTTTTAATTGTCTAAATCCTTTATACCTTGACATAAAACTTATTTTAAGGCACTGGGAAGTTTTACCTTTCACTCTTCACATCTTCAAATGCTACTTATCCAATCTAAAACACACCCAGCCAATTAAACTCTGAACTGTTATTTCCAACTTGTAAAATAGAAACAAACAAACAAACAAAAAAAGCAGGCATATGTCTTCCCAGGAAATTATAACTTCTTTTCTTCTTTTATGTCTGACATGAGGTAGGTAAGAAATTCTGTGGAATTCTACTGGCTTCTGTCTCCAGTATACCCACTTTCTTGAGTAGTAATATTATATTCAATATTATATTCAATATTTAAACACAAATCCTTTACAATCCTTACATTAACACTGGTAGATTACTTCTACCTCACTTTAATCCTGCCTATTCCAGATAGTACTTTTATTTATATACACATAGAAACACACAGACACAGGATGCTTTCAAATACATGAGATATGCTTTTTAAGCTAAAGCTTCTAGTAACAGATACAGTCTGTACAGGACAGTCCAGACACAGCCCACAGATTAAAAAGTGTTGACGGCTACCAAACAACAACATAGAAGAGACATCAATAACAAAGATGATTTTTTTAAATATACAAGAAAACATGACAGAATACATGATATCAGGACCAATTATCTACTTAAAACAACAGTTTAGACTCTGGTGAGTCTTCAATCAATGCTGCTTACATCAGCATTTCTTGGACACATATGCAACAGCATCTAAATATACTGAAAGACCAGCCTACTGTTTGTCACTTGGAGGGTAAGCTACGAAGTCATTAGAAGTAAAATCTGGAATTATTTTCCAGAAGTAATGCTACCTCCTTTTAACAACTACTGCATCATCAGAACTGTACTCACAAACACCTGCACCAGCATTACTTTGTAATGGCCAGCAGCCAAGAGGCTGACTCGTATAAAACCTGCTGATCTTTACTTGAATGTACTTCTTACCACGTCCAAAAAAAACCCACTTTGTTTTAGATATTGACACCTGCTGTTGATCTGCAAAGTTCAGTGCTGGACAGAGATACTACTGGCAGACAAGGCCAATTAACATCACATGACCAAATTCCTTCACCATTCTACTACTTGGAGTCTCCATGCAGGGGCTGAAGGTTGAAATGAAATTGTCAGGATGAAACATGACTAGCTCATTGTTTTCCAATAAATGTTTTGCCTCAACCTTGCTTCATGCCTTCACTAGTTAATGTCAGTCCAGAATACATCAAAAATCTGAGATAAAGCCAACAGCCATCTTTAATAAAACATGATGCAAACTACTGGACAGCTCACGAAGTTGCTGACAGATATTTGGGACCTCAGCAATAGCCCTTTAAACTCTCCAAAGGGTGTTCCAATCTACAGCACAGCATTATCCCAGTGCCTTGCCATCTATGCACACCATCATCTGAATCTCTTCAGAAGTGGAGATGCACTGCTGTGGAGATGGCCCCACTCATACTGGTGCTTGGCCAGTATCTGGGAATATCATTTATGTATATCTCATCCTAGCTTAATCCTGACCAAAGTAGGCAGTGACAAATGTGTGTCCCTTTTGCCCTGTGATTCTCTCCCCTCTTCCCAAACCCCTGCTCCATAAGGTGCTCTTTCCACTGTCTTCCTGGATAAAAGGCAAGAGGTCATGAGGAAAAAAAATGGCCGAAAGAGCAGTATTATGCAATAAGAGAAGAAATGCAATAATAACTCATCCTCTCCTGGAGATTTCCCATCACCCTCATGCTTTGCAAGCTGGATTAGAGCAAGCGTGACAGCCAGCCGGCTCAAAGGCCCACTAAAGTGCCCTGCGGGCAGGCTCCTCAGCCCCGGGCCTTCGCTGGGGAAACAAAAAGGGATGCTCACAGTCCAGGTGCTTTTTCTTGGGCCCCATCACTTCATGCGTGGTGGCTTTGCAGACGGCTCTGGCTACGGCCGATCCCGTAACGCTGTACTGAGCAGCTGCGATGCGATCTGTCAGCGTCTGACCCGACATCTTCGAACGGTGTGCTGGCTGCTGCCTGCTCTGCAGAGGCGAAAGACACGGGAGGGAGGGGGAGATGCCGGGTCTGTGGCCGGGGGGAGGCACGGCAGGGGCGCGCACAGGCAAGGGGAACACGCACACGGGCACTCACACGGCCCCGCCACACGCACAATGGTCCCCCGGGCAGCCCGGCCCCTCCCGAGGCGCAGCCCCCCCGCCCCGTTGTGTAAGCCTCTGCCTCGCTAGAAGCCGCCTGGGGCAGGAAGAAGGGTATTTTAGGCGTTGCAAGGAACAGATGAAGGGGAAATAATGACGCCAGCTGAAGGAGGCTGCACACGAATAGGGTGCGAGCCCCGGAATGGGGGGAAGGCAGCCCTCCCGCACCTGTCTCGGCAGCGCCCGCCCCACGAGCCGACCCGCGGAGCAGCCTCCGCCGCGCCCCGGCCCCGCTGCAGCGCCCGCGCCGCCGCCTCCCCGATGGGAGATTATGGCACCGTTGCGCC